>CBVK0101020999.1:0-10056 GCA_900067695.1 Picea abies
ACATAAGCCACAACAATGGTGATCTTCTCTTGTATATAAAGGACACTTATAATCAGAAAATTGGACACCTTGTCCTCGGTGAGATTTTGTTACTTATTTTAAGTATGATATAACCATGAAGAAAAGGCATACAAATGCCCACCTATATTCACCTATTGCACAGACTTTCATAGTGTGTAGTGCTCTAGAAGCATCTACAAAATGTAATTTTATCCCTCCCAATAAATAAAAATTATGCTTTTTTCTTTGGAAAAAAAATAATTATAATTTATTTTAGTATAATTAAATATATTAATGATTGAGTATAATTATTGATGATGTTTATGATGAATAATGTCTACTTAAATTAATTTTGTTTATTATATCTTAAGGTAAGGGGTTACTTGGAATTTTTTAAAATTTTATTTTTGTGCTTCAAATATATTAAGAGAAGTATTCCAAGATCAACATAGTTTTGTTAAGTTAATAGTTTAGGTTGGTAAAGTGACAAATCTTTTGAAATTGAGATTTAATCTAGGTATGTGGTGGACAATCTAAAGTTAATAGTTTAGGGAGGTTGGTAAAGTGACAAATCTTTTGAAATTGAGATTTAATGTGGGTATATGGTGGACTATCTAAGAGAAAGTGCTTTTCATCTTTAGCTAAAAGACTCTTTCCTCCCATAACTTTTTGGAAATTGTCCAATTTCATCATAAAACTTATAAAATTTTGTTTTAAATACGTTCAAATAACTTAATTCCTTTATCTATTTCTTTATGGTTGATTAAATATGTACATGGTTTTGTAATTACTTTTACATAGACATCTTGTAGACATCTTGTAGTGGTAATGAAAAGTATGATCCATGACTAAGATGATAGTGAGGATATTAAGGTAATTTGAAAGATAATTCATTTATTTTGTACATAATAAAAGAAGTCAAATATATTATATTTTAATTTTTTTGGTTTTTTTTTATTGTTAGAGTTTTGGTTAGAAAATTTTCACTAAAATTGTAACTTTGGATAAATGAAGCTTCTTTTTTAATTGAAAAAGGATTTAGTGTCCACAAATACCCCTAGTATAATAATATTGTTGAATGTTAACATGTGATATCTGTGTTTTTATCAATAAAAATTGACGATTCATATATTTGAGGACAAAAATACTTCTTTCCTTAATTTTGAAATGCTTCAAAAGGTTTTTTTTTTAACATGACTCTTTATTTTATAATCATGATGATGATTAGTCAATTCCCGCTAGTTCATTTGGTTAAGGTGCGGGTTTAGTTTGCTAGGAAAATTGAGTTCAATACCCTTACGATGCGTTTAGTTGGGAGGAGACACCCATAAATCCAATCATGTAAAGGGTTGACCTAGGCCAGGTGCGATCCCTGAGCATTTTTTATGGTTTAGATGCCCCTGGTTTGTGATTTCTTAGCCAATGGTTGAAAAGATGGTCCACCAAGTGATAAAACACTATACAAAAAATGTAAGTACAAATACATATGACACATAGACAAACTCCACTTACTAGACTAACATTTACAATTAATATACATATCATTTCTGAAATTTAAAATTACTATACATGTCGCTTTAAAAAATAATCCTTAATCCTCATTTTCCCTTTCTTCTTCCTAACATATTTTCACCCTATGAAGAAGAAACCACATTAACTAATGATAATTTAGAATATTGGAAATGAGAATTCCGAGAGGGAACCAATTCCTTATTTGAATTAGAGATATTGATTTCATGTGGTTTATTTGTTCTACCTAATGATCCTTAATGTATAACTAGCTCCATTGAAGTGAAAAGAATTGTATCCATGTCTTTTACTCTACCCTCTAATGAAGGATTTGATTCCCCAATCAATACTTGCATTTTTTGATTTACCTCATTCCAATCAACATCATTATCCAACCCTTGTGGTTGCTAATTTACTTCGTTCTAATCAACATCACTATGGGAAAATTTCTTCTTTTTTATTTTTATTTTCTCCCCTTTTTCCTAAGAGGATGAACTCAAGCATGAGGTCATGTACCTTCTAGATGTCCCATAAGTTGACATATAAAGTATTGAAAAAAAAAAATTCATAATCCAATACTTTTAAGTATAATGAAATATTTTATGTTTTAGTATCATTTTGTCTAAAAAAACACTTACTAAGATATATTTCAACATAAATGTAAGCATATGTACACAATCTTGCTAAATGTCTTCATAAACCAATGAAAACCACATGGAGTCTTCCATTCAAAGAACCAAAGATAAATCCTTGCTTAATGATGTGGCATATGGAACACTTAACCTTGGATTCACATATTTCATGGCTTTATTCTCAGCAATTGCATCAACCTAATTCCAATGAATAATTTCAAGGATGGCGATGCTAATATCTAGTTCATTGATGTTGCTACACTTCGCAATGGAGGAAGGCATTCACACTATCTAAGAAGCCACACCATCAATGTGGTACCCTTTCCGAAGCCTATGCAATTCAAATGAAACACTTACCATCACACCTTGCTAAGAATGCATTATTATTGATGCTTACATTAGCATTTATATATATAGATATATATATTATTTTTAGTTACTCTTTCATAAGGAAAAATAAACTACGACCAATATTATGATGATAATGCTTTTGATTGGAAAAGAATAAATTACAAGGTCTACTAGATAAATAAAGGTTATTAAACTAAATGTGCTTCAAAATGTTATCTCTAAATTTGAACACAATTGAAATGAAAGTGCCAATATCATGATGGTTTTTGTAAGCTAGGGGCACCTAAAGAGTAAGTAGATTATGAAACTCAGTTAAGCTATGCCACATATTCCTATGGATAGAGAAAGATAAAGAAATAATTCTTATCATCAACCTCCTTTATATCAAAATTTTACAAATTTCCTTCCCCTATGTATTTTTGGGTTAGTGACGACCTTCACTATGAAGGTCATGGAAATTGGTCCTCATTTTGGAAATAATTTAATTCATTTTATATTTTAATCTCATAATGTTGGAAAAGTAGTTTTGGTCAAACTAAATTACTATTTATAAGTTCTTTGTATTGTTTTAGCTTGCTTGTACTAGTGATTTCATTTCCACTCCACACCTTATGTCTAAACTTCATAGGATTTTAAGATTTATTATTATCATAATTATTAATATGATTGTCTTCTTTTATATTCCAATAGTTAATCTAAACCATGCAATCTCTAGCCCAAACTCGTTTGAGCTTGTGATGGCCATGCTCATACTAGAAGCCATAAAAATAACATATATTTAGTTAACTTGAGCAATTTGTGTATATAATTTAAATATATAATCATAGTTTTACATTTCGTGGGAGTATGTCATCAAGTTAAAATCAAGAGAATGGGATACAAAATGTTGCATTTAATTATTTAATTATAGATTGTGAAGGAGATTTTGATTTTCTCATTTTTGTTCCAAGTCTCATTATGGATGTTGTAGGCTCAAAATTCACTATCATAAAGACTAACAAAGATACTAAAGTATTGAAAACTATTTTTTTCTTATCTCATCTATTAGTACAAGATTTAGTTATGTCATCAATGAAGAAGTTAGTGAGGCCACGGGACCTTATTTGGGCCTACTAGGGACAAAAGGGATAACTTCTAAAGCCTATGGACAAAGGAACAAACCTAATTGTGTGTGAAATAATGAAAAAAAGTTAAAAACAAAAACTTCTGCACCTAAATCGAGCGTAAGCACCTATTAGTGTGGAAAATAGGGCTTATCGCGACTTAGAAGCTTTCCAAATTGTTGGCGCAGGAAGTCTATAGTAGAACCATGGGCTAATATTGAGGGAAAAAGGATGCATGGGGGAGGGGGGTGGGAATCACCAAAGATATCAAAATAGAGTTTGATCGATGACTTTCATCACATGTCACATCACGAACATACGAGATCTTAAATGACCCCTTGGTGATGCAATAATGGTTTAACATTGGACATACATCTACTTTTAAATAATGTTGCATCACAAAAGGGAAAATGGAAAACCACCATTGGGGGCATGCGATAGTCGTTTGTGGTTTGGGGGAAAACCACTCCTCTCCCCCCCATGCGATACATGCCTAGAAGCTGACGAGGCACAGTGTGGTGTTGAAATTCCACAATGAGAGGTCATACTATAGTGGACCCAAGGACTGACAAAATACATGTGTGCCTGCTGAGAAGGTATCTGCAAAGACCAACCAACAATTGACACTTGGGTAAGAGGGACCCACCAAAAGTGATTGAGGGCATGAATCAACAACTCTAAACCCAGTGACATGTGATATGTCCCCATGCCACCTGAATGACACATTGGACCAATACAAGGCTGAAACGTGTTCATGGAACCAAGATGACATCACTCAAATTTTGTGCCTTCGCCTACATAATTTTTTTTTATTAATGGAACAGTGATGCATGGCACGCAAAAGGTTAAAATAAGGGAAAAAACCATCATTGTGCAAAAAGAGAACCATCTCCAAAGTGCCAAGTTAGATTTCCAAGATTTAAAACAAACTACAACAGCCTCCTCCTTCACAACCTCCAACATTCAAAAGGTAACCAAAGAACTCTTATAGTCCCTACATTCACTCATGTAATTTATTTCTATCATTGAATTAGTAAAATGGTTATTGTTACAAACTGTAGCAAGTCATGGTCCTCTGAGAAGCCTTCAACTACAGATGAGCCCCTAATTGATCGAGATGGAAATATTTTTTATCTGTCCATGTCTTTTCTTGACCTATGCCAAATCATTTACAATGCCCAGACCAATGCTAACAATGGTTAGGATTATCTACACCTATGGGAATTGAACATGGACTAGTCCAACATCCCACATACTTTCAATTTCCTTGAGATTGTTCACTAGTGTGCAACGAATTACCAAGATAATCCGGGTACAATAATTGCCCATAGATGGCCATCAAATTTCCTGCACTATATCCCAAGATTCCCTATCCCAAATTATGTATTCCCCTGAAGCCAGTTTGAGACCTTAGAAGAACATACTTTAGAGGCCAAATATCAAGAGTTGTCTCAAACTGATAAAGAAAACATGTTAGGAAACTTTTATCCCCTAATACTCTAGTGCCAACTACCTCACCTCCATTTAAATATGGTATGTTCCCTACAACTACCAGGAAATATCTGGCCATTATCTACTAAATCTTAGGTTATGACCATGGCAGGGTAGTTGATGAGGCTATCCTTGGGGTTTTCTCTCTTTTATCATCACTAACCTACATTATTCTTCCCAAGTTTAACTAATTTTATCTCAGGAGTTCATGCAAGCTCAATTGGAGAATTTCCATAGCACCAAACCCTTCAGATATCAATTCTAATTGGTATATCGCATCCTCTCCCAAAACCACCCCTACTTTGAATATTGGGGAATGAAAATCACATATGATACTGGGAGCTTGAATCCAACCAATGAATGGAGCCAAGAGATGAGAAGATAACAAAAAAATAGAGATTTCATCATGTATGTAAAAAAAATACATGAGGGCCATATATACCCTAATACAAGACACCCCACTTCCCAGAGTCATCCCATGAATTAGGAAAACTATACAATTGATCAAGGATGCTAGGAAAGGATATTGGTACCTAGTATAGGACCATACTATCATTAAAGTGTACATTTTTGAATAAGATCCCTTCAGGATCCCTAGTTTCTTAACACCAATAATGTTGGCTCTAGAGTATATCAGACAAAGATTGATGTCTGGTCATTTCTTTTTTCCCAACACAGAAAATCCATAACCTTCCCATTGCCAGAATATGTTGGCCCCTTTTTGTTTCAACAAAGAACAAATTTTGTTGCAACAAAAGAGATGTCAATTTGATTTTGAGAAATGGGAAGGGTGGATATATGACCCCCGTGGTGTCATTATTTCAAGAAATCCAACATACAAGCATCAACACAATGTCTTAGTAGAGAGGAATACAAACCTAGGGTATTGGGAGGAGGTAAAGAAGATCTTATTAAATGAGACTCCCAACCAAAATACCTCATCATCCCAAGCCAAAAGTGTCCAAACCACTCATCCTATAAAAATATCATTCTTAGTAATGTAGTCAAGGATGGATGCAAATGGGAAAAAAAAAAAATTCATAAGGGGGATGAGGAGGTGGAAACAAAAGAATGTGTGATGGGTAGTTTGGATAAAGGAAAATGTGTGCTGCAAATAACTCAAGGGGAGAGTGAGGTTGAGAGACCAACCTTAACTATTGAGAAACTCCCCTCAACCATGCTATCAACAAGAGCCATTAAGAAAACGATATTTTGTGGGGAAGCAACAAAAAAGAAACCCTCCTTATTCTCTCTCTATTTGGACATTACAAGGCACAATAGGGAGACGAAAAAGAAGATGTACCCCCAATCAAGGGGAGAGACAATGTAGAAAAAGATACTAACAAAAATTTCTTATCAACAAGAGACCTTCAATCTCTCTTTGTTGGAGTCAAAGGTTCCAAATCGCATCATTGTAGTAGACTACAACAAACTTAGGTCAAACTCAATATGGGAAAGATTCAACCCACTAATATAATTGAATTTCATCAGTAGACAAGTGACATGTCATTTAAAGTATGGGTGCTTCAATCCTATGCTAGTGAGAGGAAGATGAGGGAAATGGTGAACACTATTAATAGGAAATTGAAGCAAGAAAAGGTTACCACCAAGGAAAATCAAGCAAATTTAGTAGATCTTGAAAAGAAGATAATATCTCTAGGAATAGACCCCAAATACTCCTCTTCTATAGGATAGTTGATGAAATAGAAACATATTGAGATCAAGGTTTTGAGAAGGAGGCCTAACCTCCCTAAATCTCAATATGTGCAAACCACAGTGTTGGAAACCAACCCTCAAGAAAAAGAGCATCTCTATCACATTCTAGTTCAAAGTAAGAAGGTCATAACAAGGTTGCACCATGAAAATGAGAGGTTAGAGGAAGAAAATGAGACTCTCGGGAAACAACAGACTCAGCTAGTCCAAACAATAAAGTTCATAATAGAGTAGGCCATCTTGGATGACCCAGTAGAATTCCTAGCTAAAGTGGTGGTTGACCTTAGTGTGAAAGAGATGGATCTAGGCACTATGACCAACCAAATCAAAAATAAATATGAAAGGGTGATAGAATTGGAAGAGAAATCAAATAGTAGGGAAGTTTTGTTGTCTTAAATAAATGTTTCCAAGGATGAGGCTCTAAAAGAGATGGAGAAATTAAAGACTAAAGTTATAGGAAAATTAGCCCTTAAAGATGCCAAGCATGTAATTTGGGATAACATATCCACATTGATATCTCACAACTGGTCACACTTCTCCCTAATAGGGGATGAGCTAAAGTTACTCACCTCAGCCAAGAAAGACATAAGAAATACATCCAGTGAGATAGGATATCTCACAACTGGTCACACTTCTCCCTAATAGGGGATGAGCTAAAGTTACTCACCTCAGCCAAGAAAGACATAAGAAATACATCCAGTGAGATAGAAAAAAAAACAGATTTATCTAGTGAAATTATAAAATTCCTTAACAGTAGGACTAAGGATTAGCTCAAGGACCTAAATGTTAATGACAAAACTAACATCATAATTTATGCTAAAAAGGTTCTTACTAAGAAGGATCATGCAAAATGTTGAAAATAGATTACATGAAATGATAGGGGAGGTAACCTCTTTCAAAAGAATTCTCACTTAGCTCCCCAAACTTTTGTTTCCACCCCCTTGGGATGGAAATGGAAACATACTCCCATAAAATAAGTATGAAGAGTAGTTGGAGAAGAGAGAGAATAATGAAAATAGTTTTGACAAGTTGTAGGGGGTTTTGCTAGGGAAAGATGTCCTAGAGATGTTGGTAGGGGATTTTAATATTTTTCACATATTGAAAGGAATTTTTAAGAACCTTCCCTAGCAGTCCTATGAAAGATATGCCTATATGGATGAGCTGGTAAGAAACATAAACAAGAATGAATACCCTATGGGCAAGGCTTGGCATCACATGTTTGAATATAACAATATACCTATGGGAAGGCAAGGAGAACAAAGTGGCACATGATATGCCTACTAATAAAGGAAAATAAAGTAAAATATTGCATAATTTTTTTTTATTGTGGTGCAGCCCCTCTCAAGACAAGAGGTGGATTGAAACAATAAAGAAGTAGTAAGCAGTATCAAGAAGTTGTTTTGGATAGAGCACATGGATATTAAAGAGGAATAATGAATTATTTTCAAGGGTTAGAAATTTGGGGAATAAGGAGTTTCATATACTCAAAGATGCAAGATCAAATATCTCAAGCAGAGGAAGGTGATGAAGCTAGAACGACTCAAGAGATTCATACACCATGATGCACTATATCTGCAAAATTCATATTCTTATTTTTCGATTATGTTTGTGTTCTAGTAAAACAATTTCTCCCAGTTTTGGCTAATTGTATATGATCTCATTAATAAAATATCAAAGCAGTAGATGGTACCTCTTTATATTTGAATGTATGAAGTTTTAAAGATGTATGAATCATTTCCTCCACATATCTTGATGCTTTTTGTTATAACTATTGAATTCTTAATTTATCAACACATTTTCTTTCTGTGAAAGGCTACAAGATTTATTTTTATAAATTCATTGCATTTTTAAATGTCTTTCTCAAAATTCATCCACCTATTCCTTTGAAATTTCAAATGTCTAAAATGCACATTGTAAAATGCCTCTTGAGGTTGAGGTTTTAGTCATCTAGTATGAAATTGTTTGAGTGTAAAGAAATAGAGAGAGAGATCAAGAAAATACTTTAGATACAAGCATGGATTTAAGGCTCAAAGTTGAGCCTTATCTCCCGAGGTGCCTTGGAATAGTTCCAAAAAATTCCTGGAACATCTCAGGGAACAACATCTAAAATGAAGTTGTGACTAAGGATGAACATTCAATTAATTTTTCCCTAGGGTATGATATTGTAAGCTCCAATTCTTGATCGTGAAAAAGTCTTAGGGACCTAGTTGTTAATATTTCACCTGAGAATTCCACAGAAGGAAATCTGGCATCTATAAGAAGACATGCAAGAAGGATCCACGATCTAGCTTAGACTTCAATTTATCCATATCCAAAATGCTTGTTATGTGGAGAAACATTAGGGAAATACAATTGTCTTCTCCCCCAAGGAATCCTCATTTAGATTTATCTCCTTTAGTTGTTCACAAAGTAAGTGAATCTATAGATCTAATAGACAAGCCTTTAGATTCACATTCTTCTTTAAAGTTTACTCAAAGACCTTTGATATATCTACAAATTCACATTCTTCTTTAAAGTTTACTCAAAGACCTTTGATATATCTACAAAGTTCTCATCTAGAATTCCCTCCATAAGGAAGTTCCTATTTAAGACCATTCTTGAAAGATCTTGCATCTTCTCTATCTATTGAAGGCTATAATATTATCCTTCAAAACCTAACGGTTGGACTAGGAGGGGGTAGATGCGGGGGAAATCAACCTCCACCTCCACCACTTATAAACCCTTGGGTAGCAACCAAATATGGCCCTTTAAATTTTCCTCCACATGTTATATTTTTTTTGCATAGTGGAATGCAATGATGTGACTAATGATTTTTCCCAATCACCTCAAGTTATCTAACATAAATGAGAATTGTAACCCATTAATCTAAGAGAATTTTTCTATGAACTTCATTTAGATGAAGTCCTTCTGCAACTGCATGCGTGCTTCATATGACAAGGCTTTGCCATAGCTACAAACACGAGGTAGTTTCATCTTTTCCTTCTAGTGGGTTGAGTACTATTTGCATTGAAAGGATAGTATGAGGGAGTTATATCATCCACTTGCATAGAGACCATCTAAATTTTTTCCTAACATCTAAATTGATTTCAATGAGCTTGATTAGACCTCCATATCTTTAAATATGAAATTTTTAGTTCCCAAGGTTTGCTTCCTTTCCCCAATTCATATTTAAGAATGACAATCTAAGAGTTGGGTTACATTATAGAGCATGCATTTCAGTTTTCATCACTAAAGAGCTAGTGGGGAAGAAAATTCTT
>CBVK0101021000.1:0-10056 GCA_900067695.1 Picea abies
AGCCCTATTACCCTAATTCTAATTATGTCCCCCATCCACTCCCATGGTTGAATCCATTGTTTTAGAAGATCTCACAAATCCCAACATCTAGCTTCTCATGTAGATTTTTTTTTAAAACCTACAGGAGGCGTGGAAATATCGACGAAAGTTCGTTGCAAGGTAATGATTAAGTTTTAATCTAACAAGGATTTCCGTCGCTATTGCCACGAAAGTTTGTCGCACTTTTCCACGATTTTGCGTCGCACATATAACATCTGTGTCGTAAGTTTTTTCTCTGCCAAAAGTTTTTGTTGCTATTGCCATGCTTTTTCGTTGCAACTTTCCACGCTTTTGCATCACACGTATGGCATCTGCGTTGTAATATGTTGGTAAGTTTTTTTTACTTTGGCACGGTTTTTCGTCCCTATTGCGACGAAGTTTCGTCGCTTTTTACTTTGGCACGGTTTTTCGTCCCTATTGCGACGAAGTTTCGTCGCTATTGCCACACTTTTTAAGGTAAACTTGTCTTGAGGATGATGACATGTTGAGGGATTATTTCGTTGTTGTTTCCACGAATACCTGGTTCGTGGATATAACAACGAAAAAAGTTCCACAAAAAACAGTGTTTGCTTTCGTGGAAAGTGCAACGGATATGTGTGGCAATATCAACGAAAAACCGTGGCAAATTTGGTCATATGTAGTAGTGGGATGGACATCAATGTTTCTTACTTGATGAGTTAAATGAATATTTAATGTTATTGTTTATGGCTATGTAGTAGTGATGATCCTTGATGATGATTTAATATGATATGTCCTTATTATGGTATGAATGATTATGTATACATGTGTTGGATGCCTTCCCATTGATATATTTCATAATATGGTGTGATTGGTTATGATGATGTTGCATATACATTGGTATCTTGGATGGACTAATCTATTACAGGTTGAGACCTTGGTGGATAGTGGGGAAATGTACTTAGGGGAAGGGCTCATGTCTCAATGAGGATGACTATCCTATCCTAGAACTTGGGAACCCTTGGGGGAAGGGAAAAGTTGTGAAAAATGATCTCCAAATTTAACATGGGTAAAAAGGTAGAAGGAGAAAGGGTTGAAACTCACTTTTACCTTGTTCGTGAAACTTGTAAATTCACCCTCTAGCCCAAATTTTACCTTGCATGAGTAGGGGGGAAATTGAGAGACAATCTTGGGAAGATGTTACATTGGAAGGGATTACAAAGGAAGTTTCCTACACATTGATGGGGCTGTCTAGCTCATGAGGAAATGGTTTGGAGATTACCATTAATATACACTCATGGTTTGGTATTTTGTACTTAATGAAGAAGAATTGTTGATTGATCTAACATGCTCTGTGTAGGCTAAGGGGATAAGAGTGTGGCTAGAACTCTAGGGGGATCCTTTTACTTCTGTCTTGGGACCAATTGTAAGATGACATTGCTAAGTGTGGTTGTGATCACTAGGGGATGAAGATGGTTGTAAGATATTTATTGAGCAAGACACCATTGTCCAGTATCGTTGTGATCACCAAGGATGAAGGTGGTAGTAAGATTGATTTGTTGAGAGTTTTGTTTTTTTATTCGTTGGAGTATTGTGCTGTGTTCTTGTTGGATACTTAGATTTCACTACTTGATATGGATCTTGAATTTCAAGTAGATTTATTAGTCTTAAAGAAAACAAAATTAGAGTAACACCCTAATGGGATGTTACAGCCCCAAAATACCAACAACCCAAAAATACATCAGTGCGCCACTTTCAGTCCAAGAACACTAGTGCTCCACATTGTTCTAGGAGCATCGATTATCTATGACCCATGGACACTAGAGTTATAATAACACAAAAATACATCGGTTCTCTACTTCTATTGCAGGAGCATCAATGCTCCCCATTAGTTCAAGGGAACCAATGCTCCCCTTTGGTATGGAAGCATTGGTACTCCCTTTTGGTTAGGGCACATTGGTGCTCCTAATACATTGAAGCAAAAAATAGTGATTCATATTTTTTTAACTTGTTAAGAGAGGGAGGGAAAACTAGAAGACAACTCTTAAAAAGAGAAAAAGGTGAGGATTTGTTTAATTTTTACATTTCACATGAGAGAAAAGGAAGAGGAGGTGGTTCTACAAGAAGATGAAATAAAAATAGCCATGAATGTAGGGAAATACAAAGAGTATTTCAACCATGTAACCTTTTTTTCCCCTCTTCATTATTTCATTTCTCCCCATTATTGATTCTCTTTTTGTTATTTTCCATTTCTCACTATTGTTCCTAATTTCTCAGTTAGTTTTGCTTATTTTCTTTGTTGGTTTGAGGGTTTTGCCTCTATTTTATAAGTTGATAGTGGATTTGTTTTAGGGTTTTACGTCAAAGAATATGGTACTACAAGGAAAACACCACATCGTTACAAGATTAACAAAATGATCAAAAAACCCTTCACCAAAACCTTCACATTTGATCATAGAGGTTTTAGTGGAGGTATTAGAAAATGTTCTCTATAACTAAAAATTTTGGGTAGTCAGAGGTCCCAAAAGAGGGTTTTTTCGGTTTGATTTAAACAATAAGTCACAATGATGCACACATTATATGGTTTGCTACATATTATATATTTTTATAGCACCAATGATTATTATATATGCACAAGTGTGTATTAAATATTTTGAAAGTACTAGTGAGTATTACTAATTAATTAGTGTTGGTGCATAGATATCTTTGCACATTGTGAAGTCTTGGTAATGTTAACAATAGTAGTAATGACATCGGTAATGGAATCATTTAAAGGAACTGTATTGTTGTTGTAGTTTGGAGCACTGGTGCTTGTATTACAGTTATAGTCACATGTATGTTAATACATGTAAATTGCACCAACGTGCAATAATGATTTAAATGCACTAGAGAGTGATAATAATTAAAAAGAACAAGTGTGTAAATCTGAATACAACACACCATTTTGTCTAATTGAATGCAATGCATCCATATGATATGTTTCAATGTTGAATTTTCTAGTGTTGCTAGTATACACATGTAGCATCTTGAAGTTTTTAATAAAATTTCAATTACTCATAAGAAAAATCAAATATAATAATATTGTTTTTTATATTTTAATTTATTCATTTAAATATAATCATTGCATCAATATATTGTATCATTTAAACAAATATACCAATTGATTACACCTTTATTCATTGTAATAAATGTAAATCATGCATTTATAATAATTTTAAAATAACATTTTACAACACTGGAGACTGCAATAGATAAGAAACCCATTTTATTATATATGAGTAAGGGACCCTTCATTATACAAAATAGGACAAAATAAAGGTCTACGATAATCAAAATGGTAATCAATAATTGTTGCAATTATTGGTATCGATCATCATACCAATTGGGAGAATACGTCCACATTAAATAAAACGTTTGATTTTTACAGACAAACATTCCAAAATATAAAACTTATAACATTAAATTATATTGATCATCATTCATCTCTTCAATTGTTGTCATTACTTGAGCTACTTTCATGCCTCATTTCTTCATCACTTGTAGGGGATATTGTACTTGGATTATTTGCAATGTTTTGTTGAGTAGCTTGATTTTATTCCTTCTTTTCATGTTCCATCTACAAACATATGAATAAAGTGTAATGAATAAATCTACAATTATAGTATAATATATATGATTGTGTATAATAAAAAAGTGTACCATAGCAGCGCGCGTTTCATACACAATATGCATTCTTTCAAAGCCATGTGTCATGTTGTCTCTCAACATATTTTTCGGTGGCTTCACTCCATACTTTGTTTCTTACAAGTTTTATACGTCATGAAAAAGTATAGATATAATTAAATGTTTCTTTCTGTTCCATTAATTATAAAATAAAGGAAGTAAAACAACATAACTTCTTACAAATTGTTCAATTAACTCTTAATACTCCAACATATACTCTCAACCCATACTTAATCCAATATCAATCAAATGTTCAAATGACTCTTCTTTATATGTTAGCACTTAGTAAAAACATACATGGAATATTGTAAATTAATTAAAATATAAATATCACAACAAATATGAAATGTTAAGGAAGACAAATGCTCACAAAATTTGTAATCAAGCCTTTTTTTCCTTGTCGTCTCATCTTATGTGTTGAATGGGTCCCATTTTGTTTTGTTTTCTACAACAAGAAAACAATTAAAAATTAGTATTTCAAGTGATAATTGATCTCCTTGATTACACGTAAAAAATCAATGATTACCTACATTTGATGCATATTGTTGTTGGGATAGCTCCTCTTGTGATTCAATTATTCTAATTTCTTTGACCATCTCCTTCTACACTTTTTTGTACATCCCTATTGGCATGTTTCATATATCATCCGATCTGTTGTATTTGGCATTGTCTAACTATTTTACGAAATGACTTTTTTCGCCGAAATCCGATGATATAAATTTACACGAAATCACTATTTTTTGTTGTTTAAAATCCATTTCTAAATGAATAAATGGATTCAACATGCTGAAAAACCCATGGGGCACTCGGATTATACAGAAATAATCACTCAAATATGCGTATCTAACAATTTCTCTCCGGATTTTGGGCAAATGTCCCCGGAAAATATCGTCGGAAAAGAGTCATTTCGTAGAACGTTTAGACTACAACGTTGACTTTAATTTTCTTAATCTTCTTGAAAAATGAAAAGCAGAATAAACTTGATTAATATTTATATAAAAGTAAATATAACAGAAATATTAATTTGTAATTTTTTGGACTATTATATATAGGGTGAAATGTGCTTATTGTAATATGCTCAAACATGATGAACTGAAGTGCATAAAGAAGCAACTTGATAATTTGAATCATATTCTTAAGAAAAATGATATAAATGTTCCTAATTTAGTCAAGAAAAGTTCATCAACATAAGTGTCTTCCAAGGCAGGGGAGAACAATAAAGGGAAAGGAAAGGACATGGATCGAGCAATTGTAGTAGTTGCATCTCCACCATCCTCATGGATGCTTGAATTAGGTGCATCACACCATATGGTTTCATCCTAGGATGGATTTGCATCCTTGGATCCATGTACTACGCTAACCATATTGATGGGGAATAACACTCCTATTAAGGTGTATGGGAGAGGGTCTATTGACGTGGATGACGAGACATTCCATAATATTATTTGTGTTCTATCATTGTCAACTAATCTCCTATCAACATACTATATCACTCATTTTGGTTATGGAATGAGAGTTGATTTTACTCCAGATTTTGTGGTCATTAGTGAGATGAACAATAGTCCTACAATTGTAGTGGGAAAAGATGATCATCAATCCCAACTATACCTTTTCTCAATATTTGTTCCCAAGTCTCCTTTTGTTATTCTTCTCACTCATTTTGAAGAGGTGAGTAGGTTTTAGCATGAATGGTTACGTAGCCAAATATCACACTTTGGTCTAGGCCCACCCTCATCTCTCAAGTGATGGTGGCCAACAATCATATGTAGTAAGTGCATAAGTCTAACATTCGTTAATAATCAAAACCTATCTCAGTATCAACATAACTATTTAAAACTTATATGCATTGTAGCATCATTCATTGACACAACCATTCCGCTTTAGGTAAGTGCTTCACAACCATGCACTATGACTCAACTATAAGGATGTCTTCATGCTAAGTGCCAAGGTTGAGAATTTGATTCATTCTATTTTACCTATTCATCCAAAAGAGACAAGGGGGTTGCCCACATTTTCCTAAGGAAAAAATAACGAGCCTTACATCCTACACACTTAATGGTGTTGCATCTCAACAATGTATTTAGGAAACCACATGCTCCTTCCAACTATTAAGTATGATACTCATACTTATTTCCAATAAATAAGTACTCCATCCATTTTTGCTCAAACTTGATTCAATCATCTCATTATGCCACTGCAAGAAAAAAAAAATGCAACTGCCATTAGAGCAACCTATCCACCCTGTGAGACACCACCAATCTTCATGACTTAGACTATATGAGTAGCTAATTTATCTTTCTTCCTATTCCATGAAAGTACACCAACCATGTTCCTTTTGAACTAAGTGCTTTTTCCTTATGTTTTGTCACACACTACTCCCATATCTTTCTTCAACCATTTACTAACACCACATTACCTCATTGACCCTACAGGATTCAACCTATCTTGAACTTCCTTTGTCCAAGTCTACCACACTTGCGCGTATCTTCATTTAAGTTTCCATGACTTTTAAAGGTAGAAGGTTGCACCTGAAAAATCACATGTGTTAGCATATGATAGGAAAAAATACTTTAACTCTCATTGATTTGGAACTATTATATTGTTTTTTCCTTAGGCTCAATGCCTTCTCTAGATAGTGAGCCACATTGTGGTTCTACTTCAATCAAAAGTAGATGGAAAGTCGCTGTCACGACCATTACCAAATTCCAAACCAGAAAATAAATCAAATTGAACCATTTCATCACACTTTGTATAATTTACCAAGTCAAGTGAGTCCTCTTCAAATTATCCATACCTATTGCTTAGATGCATCAATGGGGACATGTTGGAGCCAATCTTACCATCACCTTCAACAAGTGACCTTTCAATTTTGGGATCTTCATGACAATCACTCCACCCAAGTTTTCTTAAGGAATCAACTATTTCCCACTTGGTTGTCATGTACCAAGCTTTGTTCATAACCTCTTCATCCACTTGACACACTATCATGTCTTCATCTTATTGGTTAAAATTGTTGCATCCCTAAAAACCAAATGGGATTTCACTTGCATAAACTGGAAATAACATAACATACACAGTAACAATGGGGGCACATGAACACTTAAGGGTTGGATACAACCTACTAATCTAGATAAATGGAGGAATACATCTCCATGAATAACAACTTGAAGTGGATGTTATATTGATAAAAGATAATGATATACATAACCATATTTATAACAATAAGATGCATAAATCCTAACCATAATCTTATGTCACATGCTTAGGCCTTTAGTATATAAAGGAGGCCTTTATCATATAAAGAAGGAATTTGTACACATGACCTTGTTACAAATATAATACATATGTTGTGATTAGGTACATACCATTCCCTCCCCATTAGAAAAAGCATTGCTCTAAAAGCTTTACAATACAACCTATGGGGTGCACTTTAGAATTCACGTGACATACATTTTGCACCTTATGTCACTTTATAACTTAGTGACACACACTTTACAATACAATCACTTGAAAAACATAGAGCAATATTTGAACTTTTGACCACTCATTACCAAAAAGTACAACTTAACCAAGGGAGCCAAAGCAAATCTATATTTAAAGCATAAGAAAAGAAAAGTATTTCCCCCCCCTATTTGGCCTCTTGAACAATTAGATTTGAATGCTTCCCAATGCATGCTCTACCATGTTAGCTCTGTAACTTCCATGGTTTCCATGCTATCTTTCATTCCATATTCCCTTTGAGCCCTTCCATTCATTCCACTCCCATGCACCATGCAATCTTCCACTCCCATGCACCATGCAATCTTCCCCTCCAACTCACTCCACAACTCAAATATACCAAAAAATTCCACAACCATTCATTGAAACTTATACAAGCCCACTTGGGACTTAGTTGGCCACCTGCAACTGTGCCTTCACCCACATTGAATCTACCTTTCTGTGCAAACAAATAATAATCCCATTATTGCATGGTCTCCTCCCATGACTAGCACTGCATATGCTATTTGATAAATTTGTTCATTCAATAGCATAACTGATAGTTGTGCCACCATCATCCTTCACCTTTAACTTGCCATACACACAATAGTTTTTGGTTGTGATATCTGGGTTTTCAAAGTCTTCCTCTTTCTTGGTAACTTATTCTTCCTTGGCCTCATGGATCTTTTCCTCCTCTTCAACGTTTTCTTCAACAATATTTCATCTCAACAAACTATAGATATCGCTATCTTATGGAATGTCATCTTAGACCACCTGTGGTATTTCCTCATTTTCAAAAACCTCATAAATATTGAAACAAGGATCTAGGTTTGTGAAATCCACGGGTCCTTTACTCTCCAACTATAGCTACAACATCTCTCTCATTTCATCGACAAAGATTTGGAGGCACTCTTGAAACTAAACCCTAGTTATGAATCAACAATATCTTTTCACCATTTTCTCCTCTCTCTTTTTTCTTTTAAAAAGAACTAGTGCATAACACCAACAAATCTTGATTGAAGCTTTGATACCACTTGTTGCATCCCTAAACACCAAACGAGCTTTCACTTAAATAAACTAGAAACAACATATACTAAACAATAAGTGGGGCACCTGCACACCCTTAGGTTGGATAAGACCTACTAATCCAAATAAATGGAGGGATATGATTCCACAAATAACAACTTGAATTTGGATGTTATATTGATAAAAGATATTGAGATACATAAAATAGGGGAAACAACCTATTTATAGAAACAACTTACATAAATCTTAACCCTAAGCTTATGTCATGTGTTTAGGCATTTATACACATATGGCCTCATTACAAAGTTAATACCCATGTTGTGATTAGATACACAACAAAATCACATAAGAGCCCTACTATTGCCTCCCCACAACTTGCCATTGACTTGCAAGTTCCATTGGCCTATTCATCCAATGATTCCACCCTAATGTTTAGTTTCCAAGGAAAAGTCAACCATTTTGTTTGGTGATGAAACTATAGAGTTAACTATGGCTTATAGCCTTGTAATTTTTTCTTCTATATTTCTTTCTAAGTCTTCATCAAAATACTATTGAAAACCTTCCTCTAAAGTTTCCTTCATCCATGTTTCTTCCAAGACAAGGTCACTCGGGTGTGTGACTGGTTGTTGCAACCATTCTCAAGGCAACGATCCTAGTGACCATGCCCAACTTCTTCCTTATTGTTGGAATGACATAAGACTTTAGGCCTTCAAAGATTATCGGTCTATCTAAGTGAAGGGTTGGTGCCACCTTCATTGCCATCATGAATTTTTTTTCTAAATACTACCTCAAAGTTTCTAATAGACACATTGTAAGGAAAATAGTTCCCTTCCATTCACCAAGTTGCAAGGTCAGTCCATTTACCCTGCCAACCACCTACTCAAACCCTAAGTTCATATCCTTGAAAGTAAATTGTAATGGCTTAAGTTTTAGGTCAAGATTTGAAACTAATTATTCCTTCATGAAATTATATGTTGCACCACTATCAACCATGGAACAAAATAATTTCCATTCACATCTGCTTGATTGTAGCTAAGCCTTGTGAAGTCTTACTCTTGGATTTTCACAACTTTGTTTATTTCCAAAGCATCCAAAACATGCAAGACAGCCACTGAAGGCTAGTATGATTTCTTAACATCATTCACCATTTGCTTCAGTGGAAAATTATTATCATAGTGGTCATTTGTACAAATCCAACAAACAACACACTTACCTCTGCTTTTGTCTTTAGGCATGTCCAATTGTCTAGATTTCCCATCACTAGAATTTGTAGATTGATTAGGTTTACCTTTTACTTTCTTCTTGAACTTGCCATGTTTCTTCTCTCCTAGATTATCAACTACCTCACAACTTCATTTGACACCCATCTTGAAGTCTAGGAACTTGTATGTTGGAGTGATGGCCATGGCAAAGGGTTTGCACACTTTGTTGATGAAACTTACTTTGTTCCCAAGTTTGTAATTTCTTAATAAAGTGGAATAATTGATGTTCATCAGTCATATCCTTGATTTCAAACATTAATCTTGAAAGCACCTTGATGTACTTTTGGACCTTGCCTAATTTCCTTACAGTCATTAACTAATGTAATCCATGGCTAATTGTTTGGTCCAAATTGAGCCTTTAAAGATAGTTTAATATCTACCCAGTTGCTAATCTTCGCAATGTCTCTCCTTGGAGTGAAGTCCTCTATTTTGTTTCTCCATTAGAGTTCATGATACCCTTCAAGAACATTGTGGAAACATTCACATTGACCTCATCCAAAATTCTATTCCTGATCCAAATTATTTTCGGAACGAAATGAAAGCAGAGATATTACAATGAAATACACATAAA
>CBVK0101021001.1:0-10056 GCA_900067695.1 Picea abies
GGATAAATTATTATGGTTTTGAGCCCTAACTCTATGTATAAATATGTAATGGGTTGGGGAAGAATAGGCTATTGAGAGTAAGAGATTAGGTTGCGTATGGGTGAGAATCCTTACTTGAGGTTTTGGAGAGGTTTTCATAGGGAGAGAGGTTTTCACTACAGAGAGGGTAGGATAGATTGAGGATATAATATGTTGTATCTATTGTAAGCACAGTGTGCAGGCCTGAGGTAATTACTGCATGAATATTAATATAGAAGTCAGTCATTGTGGACATAGCCCAAGGATTGGGTGAACCACATTAAATCTTGTGTTTGAATGTGTCCTTTGATGTGGTTATTCATGGATGATCAATTTATGCATGATTAATATAGATATGTTTACTATATGATTGATGTGCAGTAATAATGAATGATACAATTGTTTACTTATCTTTCAATCTATGTTATAAGGGTTCTGCACAATAGAGTTTGTTAACTAATCAAAGGATATGAATAAATATATTGCACATAGGGTGGATAAATAGTAATGGATATGATGATAGCCTCAAATCCCTCGTCCCTACAGAAACTTGGTTCATGCATCCCCAATAGATTTCTCGGGTGAGAATTCACTTACATGCAAGTGATGCCAAAAGGGCTGGTGTCTAAAGGGTTTTGTTTGTTGAATAGACTAAACCTAGGGTCTTATAACTGCATGCCAACACGTTCCAACGACCTTTCCATGAACTCCATTGGTAAACCAAATGCATTACTACAAACTTGTCTAGTGTAATCTCCAAACTTTACATGAAATGCTCTAGTGCATATTGGAGTAGTTCCCATGAACTGCTCCAGCCTCAAATGTTTCACCATTAACCAAGATAACATTAAATTCACTTTCCTTATTAGATTCTTCAACTTATTTTTCACTGAAGCCTGAACTTTCATTATGTATCTGATCATACTATCATCCTCAGTTGATGATATCCCTCATGAAATTAACACAAGTTATTCTTTAGGTACCCAACACAGAGGTTTACATACGCAAATTTATTTTCAATATTCATTCACTATTGTAATGTTTATATGTTTATAGGTCTTGATCTGATCATGCTTATTTTCTCACCTGGTTTTGTTTTTGGGATAATTATTACTATGTGTTTTAGGTTCTAAAATGTCTCCATAAAATAAAATAACAAGTAAGGAACCTTCCATAGAAGCTTCTAGTAGTATAAGTAGGAAAGGGGAAGAGCATTATTCTCCATAAGTAGTGTATGATGACACATCAAGACTCCTAAAGAAATGAGGATACTCACTCAAATGTGGTGAAGTCTTTCAAATGTTTAAAAGACAAATGTTCCAAGTGGAAGTTGACGACCAACATGATCTCCAAATATTTAGGAAAATTCAAAGATCAGGAATACAGAGGGTGGAAACTCATGCTTCACTTCTTCCCTGCGTGGATGCAATTTCTTGGATTCTCAAGAATGAAGACTTGGAAAATAGATATATACTCAACACAAGGGGATAACCCATAACATATTTTCGAGAAGTTGACCTAGCCAAGAAATATCACTTGGAGAAGGAAACCTAAAAGTTAGATGAGGAAATACTAATCCATTTCAAGCTCAAAGAGAAAGACATGTTCAAGATCAGGGACAAGATAGACAAATATTTCAAACATAGGCCATTCGACAAGTATCTCACCATGTTATTGAGAATGCATTATCAATATATAGTGACGATTCTCTATAGGATGTACAAGGATCTATATGACTTTACATTTATGTTGTCCTTAAAGCCATTGATCCACTACTGGACAGATGAAGGGTCAATATTCGATTGGGATGAGATCCTATCAGCGAATTTAATAGAATCTATCACAACTGTGAAGAATAACGAGACTAGGAATTTTCCCAAATTTCAAAGGTCATTGTACATGTTAATCTTGAGATTGTTTGTGGCTCAACAAACAATGTCAGAGAATCTCAAAGTAAATAATATTTGATTTATAATGCTCTTCTTCCTTAGAAATAGGTATGAGATTTCAATAACTTTATAACTACAAATATAGAGGCAAGATCTTGTTCTTTAAGATTTTTTATAAATTATTAGAAGCTGAGAAGAAGAATTCAGATAAACAAAACTAAAATATAAAGTAAGTTATCTAGTTAAGATAAATCTCACTTTAATTTCAATAGTATAAATACCAAGATATGTGTCTATGTTATGAATTTCATTAAATAGATGATAAACAAATCATAAAGATATAGGTCTTATCTTGCTCACAGCAAGACAGAGGAAAGTCTATACATGAGTAAATGTTTAATAGATAAACTACAGTAGAAGTTGTACTAAATTGCAACCATTCACAACTCAAACATAATAACTTGAAGAAAGTGAATTATGAGAACATATGTAACATCACACAAGATTAACACGACTTAAAGAAACGAGATGGAGAATCTCATATATCTTGGCAAAAGGTGAATTTATTTATTGAAAATATCCTACTACATTAAGGCTCAAAAAGTCATTTCTATCATTCTACAACATTCTTTTATAGATACAAGACCATAACCAAAATTGATTATCTCCTCCTAATCTTAGGTTAAAATTACAAAAAATATATACAAAATATCACAAAATTCTAGAAACAAATTCTTCTAAATCTTTAAATTTTCTCAAACTGGTTGGCCAGTTCATTGAAGATGCATAAATTGTTCCCACTCCTAAATTGATGTATATTTACAGGAAATCATGTTTTTGTAGGAAATATATACCTCGATATATCTTTTATATGTAGGTAGAGTGTCAAATAAATTATTGAGATGCCATAAAAGAAAGAAATATCCATACAGTAAGTTGATAATTGTTTTCCCTTTCAAAACTCTTGTTGCTCCCTTAAGCTTGTTGGAATTTTATCTTGATTTTACTAACAATGGTTGATATTCTATAAAATGAAGTAAACCCCTTTTACCATAAAGTTGAGGTAAACCCATTTCCACCATTCTTTTATAATGGTTATTAAATCATTGTAGACTGTTTTGAAGATGGGTTAATTTATTCTAAACCTCCTGAATAAGATTTATTTTTGTAAAAACCCTTTCTACCTCCATGATTGTATTTGTTCTATCTTTAAAACCAAATTGATTCAATTCCTCTTTTGTCTTGGAATTGAGCACTTTAATTATTTGATTAACTAGTTGAGGTTTATTACCTAATTCTTGTAAAGAAGATTCTACATCTTTGTCAACCTTTCTGACCAAACTAGGCTCTTCTTCCATGATTATTAAATACCTCCACATTCTACTTATTTTTTTAATAATTTTATCCCAAATAATGTGTCTAGCTCGCATTAGATATGATTTCCCTGAAATCGTGTTTTCCAACATATCAAATTCCTCCTACAATTTGGATTTTGCTCCATGCAATTTCTTGAGTTGCCTCTCTTTCTCTCCCACCTACTCCTTTAGAAGTTTGATTTCCATTTCATGAGTAGAGGATTCTCTTTTTTATTTTTTCATCTCAATTTCTTTGAGATCTAAATTAGATAAAGTCTTAGCAAATTCTTCTGAGTTGTTTTTTTATGAAACAATTCTAGATGAAGATGAAATTCCTTCTTTCAGAAATTCTATTTGTTGTTGTAAAAATTTGGATTCTTCATTCAGCTGAGCTATAACATTCAAAATTTGTTCCTTCTCCTTTTCGATAGTCAATATTTCAGGGGTTTGGACATGATCCAAATCAATCATTTTAAGTTGTCTTTTCAAAATAATTATTTCATTGTCCTTAGAAGTTTGTAAAAATTTGGATTCTTCATTCAGCTGAGCTATAACATTCAAAATTTGTTCCTTCTCCTTTTCGATAGTCAATATTTCAGGGGTTTGGACATGATCCAAATCAATCATTTTAAGTTGTCTTTTCAAAATAATTATTTCATTGTCCTTAGAAGTTATCAACTCTTGTATTGGTTCTCCATCAGTAGAATTGTCTCTTTTTCTTAAGAGTTTTTTTTCCAAATATTCTATTCTCATCTGTCTAAACCTAGAATTTGTTTTCTCTTGCTTCAATTTCTCTTTCATCTTATTATTCATTCTTTTCAATTTATTCATACTGAAAGTAGTCCCGATAATGTCCCTATTGACCATCTCTCCTATTTGTTTGTGCATATCCATCTTGTCAAATAAAGGGACCTGGTCAAGATCAAAAGAAAAAATTGCTAACTTATAATTACTATGACCCTGAACACTTGTACCTATAGATTCCAAAATAGACAAATTCAATCTCCCTTTTTCAAAGTCTAGTGTAGACAAAAACCTTGTTGTTGATGAATCATGATCTAGATTTTGTAGTAAAAGTTTCTTTATCTGTGCATTCTTGTCTTTCATATTATCATATTTTGAGAATGTGATTTAGGGTTTCATTTTTTAAGTCTCTTCTCTTGTTGGATTCAAGAACATTGAGGAAGTAATATCCATTGAGTAAATGGATTCTTTTTGTATTTCTCCAAATTTTCTTGTTTCATATTGAAGCTCTTCCTCTAAATTTTCTACTAAAAAATATTCAATTCTCAAACTCTTTCTTGATGACCCTTCCACTGCTTCTGAAATATTCTGGAATTATTGATTAAAATTTATCTTTAATTCCTTCTCTTGTTGTAATATCCTCATCTTGTGATGATAAGCACTTATTTTGAACTTCCTTCCATCTATTAAGATTCCTGATTTGTTCCAGATCAGTTCCAATCTGGTGTTCATATCATGTTATCTCAAACTCCAATATTTTGGCATTAATAACCACCAAAGGATCATATTTCCAAGATTCCCCTTGTTCAAGACCCAATCCCTGCAACATTACTTCAACAACGTGCAAATTTGATCTATTGAAAACAATAAAAGGGACAAAATCTCTTTTTGGCTCAAAGTTAGTCCTTTTCCTTCTAGGAATAAAATGGATATCATCAACATCGATACTTTGTCTAATAAATTCCAAAGCAAAAACCCTCATAGTTAGGAAACTAGGCAATTTGAAAGGTTTGACTTCTGATCCATACATTCTTATCTCTGTATAATCTTTGAAAAAGTACCAATATCCTAAATTAGTTTATGAAGATTCATGTAAAAGGGATTTTACTCCTAGGAAAATTCTAGGAGTATTCTCTTCATGAAATAGAGTATAGGTTATGGACATAAATGAATTGACATAATCAATAAAACCCACATTATGTAACTTCAACCTAACTACATTTGTGTAGTGAATGACTAATAGGGGATTTCCACTTTTGTCTTCAATATATAAAATTAAATTTTGGAAATTCCTCATTTTAGATAAAAGACGAAAATACACAAGATAAGACTGAAACCTACAGGATCTTCTAAGAGAAAAATCATTAATTTGATTGTGTAAGGAGTTTTCTATAAACTTAGCAAAGAAGAATATAACCATTAATTGAATTGTGGCAGGGAAAATGGCTCCAAGGAAACCCAAAATAGTACTATCTACAATTTTATCACAATCATACCCTAGGAATGAACATATTATGCTAACAAGTTGTTTTGCATTAGTTGAAAATATACTAGCTTCATAAGTCTCAGCATATTGAAAATAACTAGTATTATTCTCCAACGGGGAAAGTACAAATGCTTGTCTATCCTGGACACTCAATTGCTTCAACTCAGTCACTAGGGCTTCTTCATTTAAAACTTGACCATCAATAAACTCTTGGACCTTTAACATTTTAAAGATCCAGTGAACATTGATTTCAAATAATAATGACACATTATTTGTTATTATAATTCTAGAGGTTGATACATAGTTCTAGGAACACCAATGAACAAACTATGGAAAGTTATCAGTCTCGGGAACAATAAATCTGTCTAGGTTTGATTCTAGGGCGTTAAAATAGTCTTTTAATTCATGATTTCTGGAAAAGGCTGACTTATGTAATTCATAAAGGTCATATGAGACTTTTGGGTTGAAGATTTGACTGTCTCTATCTACCAGGGCGGCTTCAGCAGGGATTAAAACCTTGGATTTCTTGATAGTGGAGGGTTTCGACATTTTGAGTTAAATAAATAGGAAAGGTGTTTTGGCTCTTACCTGTAAATTGAATAGGAGAAAAACGCTTTAAATTGTTGGCGAATCTAGCACTAGAAAATCCAATTTGGGAAGGAATATGGAATCTGCAACATTGACAGTCATATTTTGACAAAACAAACATAAATGACATTTTTCCAATTTTTTTTTTTTTTATTTGAACTAAACGCTAATTATAAAAAAATGGATTAATAATCATATTATAAAGCGATTATGTACAAAAACATGATTATATAAAAATACCGATGGTTTTTCAAGAGGTGGTAAATGGTTTATTTTTATAACACTGCCTGAGTCAAGGCAGTGGTTTTGAATCCTACATGACAAGTTGCACGATGATCTCATTGTTTTACATGTCGCAATGGTGAAAATCGCTTGACATCACCACATGCAGGGATGATTTTAAGGATGGAAATTTATTTTAAAATGTAAAAACCTTGGCAAATTTTACTAATCCTTCATATGTCAACTATAAATGTTTAGCAATATTTTTGTAAAAATATTCAAATTTATGAGTATTTTATATATATTTTTATAAAATTTTAGCGATTTTTAAGGTAAAATAATTTTATCCTATAGAATTTGGGCGAATCATTTTTAAAATAACGAATTTCATTTTTGGAAAAACCATGGAAAACGAATCATTTTTAAAATAACGAATTTCATTTTTGGAAAAACCATGGAAAAATAGCCCATGAGCGAAATTTATCCCCTAAAATCATCCCTGAGGTCCACACGAAGGTCCATTGTTGTTAAACTTTGGAGGTTCAAGGAGCGTGTGAACCGTTGATCGCATTATCTTTTTAAATCGAGGGCTCATGATTAACGCAACATACCTACACCATATCACATGTTTTTTATTAATTTTTTAAAATTATTAAAAAGCATTTTGAAATATATTAAAAATAAAAAATATATAATGAGTGTTTAAATTGTAATTTATATATAAATAAATTAAATATTAACTCTTAAAACTATATACAACTCAAAAAAAAAATACACATACAAAATTTATCCTAAAACCACAAAATTTAATAAAAAACCATAATTAAGCTTAAATTGATTAAATTAAAACCACTTTATTTACAATATATATTACAAAAATTTATATAAACAATTTAAGAAAAATACTGAAAATTTTGAATTTTCTTTTAGAATTTTGGTTAATGTTCCAACAATACCTATTGGATATTATGTGTGTGGCACATCAATATCCTAAGATGGGTTTGGAATGGAAACCAAAAGAACCAACCATATGCATCTACTGCAAGGCACTTTGGGATCACAAGTATAGGTCAAAATATCACAAGATATGTTATCACTTCTTTGTGCCTTTGTATGAATTCATTTTTTTCATGCCATCCCCATGCATGAAAAATAAAGTACCAAGAATAATAAAAATGATTAGGGACTGGTATATCATGGAAAATGGGACTTACATCAAGATATACATGGCCACCAAGGCTCCCCATATACTACCAAGATTTGTACCAGACAAATTGGTGCTTCAAGAGGTTGCCTACCAAACAATGATCCACAGAATCAGTGCAACTTTATATCGGGACAAGAAGGATATATCGCCTATGATTCCATTATGGATTGAGTCATACTCATTCATAACCACCAAACAGGCTCAACATGAAGTTAATACATTACTATCATACTTCTTTGGGGAAGAGAGATTCATAAGGCATAATCCCAAGAAGGTTTTCAAAGATTATTGCAGCTAACTCAAATTCCCATGGGAATACACGTCAACCGATTGAGAGAAAGAAGAAGTACATTGTGGGGCACAAACCTATGATGAATCCAATTTTAGGCGTCGAGGAAGACCCATGGGAAGGGTTGAAGATGAAGAGAAGGCCCATGAAGAAGAATACAAGAGGGAAGAATAACATGCAACAACAAATGCATATATCGCAATGGCCTCCACGCATTCTGGGTCATTCAAAGAAGAAGAAGAAGAAACAACGACACATAATAAGATAAGAAAGAAGGAAATAGTTTATAAAAAGAAGGAGGATGCCATAGAAAAGAAGAGGAAACCCGATGAAGCTAGAGCTAAGGAAAAATATGATGCGACACCAACAACGAAGGAAGAAGCAGAAGCAAAGGTAGGTCCCATGAAGGAATAAGAAGCTAAATATAAATAGAAAGAAACAATTGAAAGAGATACAACAGAAGAAAAAACAATGGCAGAAGTGGTGCAAAGAGAAACAAATGAAGTTGCAACCAAGGAAACAGAGGAGGAACTCTAGAAGAATGATGAGGATGCTTATAAAAATGATGCATCGCCAATGGACACCGACAACCCAAAAATATCAATGGGAGGTTCCAACGGTTATAGTCAATTCGGTGGGTTGGATTTTGGGCTTAGAACCCCATACAAACCAATCAAAGTTCCAAATTTGAATAAGTTCAAATATGATAAGGTCACGAGAATAATTGTACCATAGTTGATGAGGAAAGTATTCATCATAACAGGCGATCCAATATCAGTCCTCACACAAAACCCAGTAATAGAAAATTTTAGTGAGGACCCATTTTCTACGGTATTCGCTAACACCGCCTTCACCATGACAATGGAACCAAACATAAAAAACTTATTCCTCCAAAACTTGGAAAAATATGCTAGGATGGGGAGTTAAAATAATAAATCTGATAGGTAAGGATAGATGAGGGAAGCCTACAAGAGTTCAAGGAAAGTGCAGAGAAAGTCAAGAAAGAGCTTGAGGAAGCCATCACAAACATATATGCCCACTTGCACATATTTCAATAGACGAAAACCACCATAATAGAACAACAAAGACAAGTGAAATACAAGAACATGTGGTTCATCACCATTTGGGAATGTCTACGTGATATTGATATATGGATTGATGAGAACCAAGATGCACCATCTGATATTCCTCATCCCTAGGGAATAGAAAAAATATTGATTATGCTTTTCTTGACCGTTGTTTTCAATTTGGGTAGAGAGAATACAAAGAGACCACAACTCACTAGAAATTTGTGCACAAATGCACAAAGAAACACAAGTTTTGATACGAAAGTGTCGTTTCCCTCCCCTATAAGATCTCGAAAATACCCTCACGATGGAAAACCTTATCGAGAAAATCTAGTAGAGAACAAGTCACAGGAGAGAGATAACCTAATAAACTACAAAGGTGATGATGGATTCGATAGAGCAACATCTTATACAACCCAGCAAAGTCCACACCATGATCTAGGAATTCATGTCTACCTTAGAGAAAGACATGAAGACCCTCAATGAAAAAACAATCGTGTATGATGCATCTCGTGAAGAAATTTCCTACTACATGATCATATCACTCTATGATCAATCCAATATTTGGAAATTCTACATCAGGGACAAGAATACATAAATGAGAAAAAATAGAAAATTCAGATTTGTTGCTAACTATATTCTATTTTGTCTTTTTTCTTGGACATTTGGTTTGGATAGTTGTTTTTCATTGATTTCAACCCTTACATATTGATTTCAACCCTTGGAGAGGTCCATATATGTTGGATAGTTGTATGATCGAGATTAATGGTGATTTAGTTGGGTGCATTTGATATAGTCTACATGTAGCCCCAGATCTTTGGTTATGGGACCCGAAGTTGATTGATAAATAATGACATAAAGCACAATGTAATTATAGATAAGAATATCATATATGGATAGTACCTGTCGTTCTATTTCCATTGATATGTGGTACATCACTTAGTTCCTTGCGGTTGAAGAGATACGGATTTGTGAAGTTGGAGGACCCTCATGAATATTATAGAAGCCCCTAGAAGGTCAACAAAGAAGTCAATTATTCTAGAAGCTCCTTGAAAGTCATCAAGAAGTTTACTATTCAAAGTGGTTACAACTAGGATTTAATCATGGGCAAATTTGTTGAGATAAGAAAATAATTAATAAGTAATTAGTTACAACAAGAAATTATGAGTTGACTAATTATGGGTAAAGTAG
>CBVK0101021002.1:0-10056 GCA_900067695.1 Picea abies
AGGTAAAGAACATTGGGAGGTATTAAAGTGGATTCTCAGGTATTTGAGAGGTACTATTACTCATGCATTATGTTTTGGAGGTTCAGACACTTTTCTACATGGATATGTTGATTCAGATATCGCAGGTGATAAAGATAGCAAGAGGAGCACCACAGGGTATGTTTTTACTATAGGTGGAACATCAATAAGTTGGATTTCAAAACTACAAAAGGTTGTTGCACTTTCAACAACAAAGGCAGAGTATGTTGCTGCTACAGAGGCTAGTAAAGAGATGATTTGGTTATAGAGGTTTATGGAGGAATTGGGAAAGAAGCAGGAGAACAACAGGTTGTACTATGACAGTCAGAGTGCCATTCACCTTGCAAATAACTCAACCTTCCATTCAAAGACTAAGCATATACAGTTGAGGTACCACTTCATACAATTTGCCTTGGAAGATGGACATTTGAAGTTGGAAAAGATACACACTAGCCAAAATCCTACAGACATGTTAACAAAGGGAGTAACCAGGGAAAAAATGAGTTCCTAATCAGTTTTAGTTGGTCTTCAAGAATGAATATGAAGATGAGAAATTTTCTAGGTCCAAGAAGGTTAAGAGTCCAGCATATACAACAACGATGGAGTTGTTGAGATCAGTCTCCAAGTGGGAGATTGTTGGTTGTGGAGCCTGATTATCTTCCTGATTCAGAGGTCCTTGCTTTCAGTTGTGTTTATACCCTATGAAGTATTTACACCCCAGAAGTATGTACACTCTTCCACACTAGGGAGTGTAGAGGGGGGGCAAGTGGGCCCCCAGCGGGGGTTCGGGGGTGAAGCCCCCGAAGGAAATTTTTCCTTGTAAATGTATATTTTAATTTCATTGTAAATTTGGACCATTCATTATAAGGTCGCAGATCTAACGATAAAGATTATGTTAGGGTTTTTTTCCCTAGAAAGCAACCCTCTTTTATGAGGGAAATGTATTGTGGCTATGGTTGATCATGAATATTGTATTCTAAGATAGGAGACTATGAGAGAAAGAAGAGGAAGTTACAATGGGTTTGTTGTAGGTTGTATCCCTTCATATGCTGGATAATAATAAAGGAAGGACCTGACAATTTCTTTGGTGGACGTATCCCACACTGGGTGAACCACGTAAATCTGTGTCTCTATTGTATTGTGTATCTTCTGTGTTTTGTTTCCGCATTTGTTTTATTTTATTGCTCCATAGTCCTATTTTTCTAACACATCTCACTGTTCAATGTCCCTTCAGATATAGTATGGAAATAATTGAAAGAAAGAAATCACACACAAACAAATTATATTCTAAAGCATGCAAAAAGTAAGCCATAGAAGTGTTACTCCCTTGTAGCATCTCCCCAACAATGACGCCAAAAATGTTGAGAAAATTAATTGACTTAATTGTTGATCATTAAATCATCAATCCGAGGGTGTAATATTAGATATCCCAACACTGTATGTGTGGGGACTAGGAAAATTATGGCTATTTGATCTATGGAAAGAACATGAAACTATGCTAGCAAATCATAAGAAACTTGTTCATTTGGAAGAAAAAAAAGAAAATACCATGCTAGCACATGATACAATCTCTCACTCAAGAAAGTTCTGAGCATCATGTAATATTGTTCCCACCTTCAAGTGAAACTATTCTTATGATTGTAAAAATAAAACAAATACTGTTGAGAAGAAGAGAAAACATTCATACTTTAAATGTGTGCTAACTAGGCCAATAGTATCAAGGCTTTTCCAATGGCACCAATCCAAATATTTCACATACTCTATGGTCTAGTGTTCAAGGGATTCAAAATAAGAACTCCACTCATGAACTATAGCCTTCAATGAATATCTATGGTACCTATAATCAAAATAATTTAATCACTAAACTAAGAGTTCAAGGGAAAATGAATAGCGAGGATGAGGACTGATCAATACACAAAACTCATATCAACAAACTCAAAACACCATCTTGTTAGATCTAGAATTTAGAATAATACAAACCTGTACTTTGAAGTCAACAAAGTTACTTGCACTCATGAATGAAAGGGAAATGTAATTATAAATCAAATCTGTATTGTATTCATTAGTTTTGTTCAAATCATTACTCAATAAAACTCAGAAACAAAGATACAATTTACAAAATGAAATAGTATGAAAACAAAGCTACGATTTTGGTATATTTAAATCATGAACTTGAAGTGGTTGCAGGGTAATGTTGTTATGGAAAATTCTAATTCAAATGAGATCTCTTGACAATCTTAACACACCGAACACAATTAAAGCATGAACATTCATGAAATTAATTACATAAGCTAAATGAAAAAAAAATTACACAAAACAATGGAAAGCTGTAAATCACACTTACAATCCTACATGAATTGTATAGGGCAGTGAGGAACAAATTGGTAGGCCCTCCCAATCAACGTCCTATTTCTTTAAACAAATATAGTATTAAATCAAGGAAAACGACAAAGTGATATCAAAACACCAACATTTCTGTTAATGATCCCAATGATACAATGTGATGCAAAAAATTGATTTGGTCTCTGGTTGCTTGTATATCTATTTCCTATTACACACATGCCTCTACATTGTTTTGATCCTGAGTTTAAGTACAAAATTACATACTAAATGTGCACAGGTCGAACCTAAACAAGTCCTCTATTTTCATGCATTTGATACATCACTCACAATAGTGAGATCATAACAATGGATACAATTAGACCAGTGGGTACAAAGAAAGGTAAGAAATCATTCCAGGGTTATTGTCATGACATATAATTGCATAATAATATCTCCAAACCTTTCCCACAATAAGATTTGTTTGCTATAATGTTGGAGATCTCGTCCCCTACCCCTAATTAACATGTGATTTAAAAAATGGCGTAACAAAAAATTTGGACAAACCCAAATTAGAAAATTGCACGTAGATCCAAAACCGTACTCAATTTTAGAAATCAACTTGATTGGTAACCCATTTGAACCCTTATGGACAAAACCCATATCTTTTTTTTTTTTAGATTCGTCTTCATCACCTTGGAATTCGTGATCGAAGATGACTGTGTGGATCTACTGCTAATTTTGGGCTGAAATATTAATTATGAGCTAGAGGCTTGGAGAATTGACCTAGGATTGATTTGAATATCATGAAAGCATGTCAACATTGCTATAGAGAAAACCGAGGTCACAATTTTCCTTCTAGAAGTCTGAAAGTACCACGAACTACAACATGGGTTATCAGACCACTGTGATGGTTATAGGACCCGAGCTCAATAAACCATCATTAGAAATAAAACATACTTTTAATCATTCTGATTAGATAAAAACTATTAGGAAATACAAATAAACTATTGATATTACTGTGAGAGCCTTTAAACAAACCTTATGACAAAAGAATGAAAAATATGGTGTAAAGAGTGGTTTTGATGGGTCAAAATGGGATTTACTCACAGTGAAAATGATGTCGATTTGGAGACCCAACACCCAAATTGGGGGTGACTTGTTGTTGAGAACTAGAACAAGAAGTCTACAGTTGGGAGGAACGTCTATCCTCTACATAGGGTTGCATATTTCATAATATTAGTGTTCTTCTTGTTAGAAAAATAGGTGTTCATTTCAACATAGACAATATAACAATATTGTCACCCAACCATGGGCCGAAGCCACCCCCAAGCACCTTAACATTGAAAAAGAGAATAATTTCGAAAGAAAACCATAGAACCAATAGTCAATCAAGGTAGTGTACCTCTCTCTAGAGCTAGTGTACTAGGAAAAAATTCCAAACCATAACTAAAGAGAACATCCAAGACAAAAACAAAATTTCCAACTGCAGCAGCTGCAACTGCAGCAGCTGCAACTGCAGCTCCTCTCCAAACTTGTGCACCACTAGTATTATGCAGTTGTGAGGGTGAGAGTGATAAATGAGCTCTAGATTCCTCTTATTTATAGTCCTCCAAGTGACCTAACTGGGCCGAATTCTACTCATGGAGGCTAATAAATTAATATTACATTTTCTCTTGAGACGACTTGTCTTCTAGGTTTCTTATCCAACCGTTTAGGGTTTCACTTGCTTCCCATAATATTCTAGTATCGTCAGGGTTACATGTAGAGGTTAATACCTCCTGTAGCTACCATAATATCAACACTCCCTCCTAGGTAGGGAGGTATTCAAGGAAATTCTCTTGAGCACACACAAACCATTCAACCGGTAGCATCATCATAGCCACACATGCTATCTCATGGTTAAATCATGAGTACCATCATCACTATCAATTTATTCTAAAAACATCAACTACATCATCTCTCTAAGCCATACTCCATATGAGTAATTGACATGATGCTGAATAAGTCACTCACTCCACAGAGTGATACAAGAAGAATGGTTCTAGATACTTACGACTTCTTTTTGAAGAAGACTTATTCTAGAGTCAAACTGAACATGTGTTTCTTATCATGGCTACTACTTCCAATGGGGAACATGGATAAATACTTTATAATTTTCACAAATTATTCACTGGATCATATCATTTAGGATTATCTCCCTCCTAATCCCAGCTTCATTCCTGAATGCATGTTGTTCTTTTGGAATTATGCAATCAACTCCCTCCATCTATGAGAGTCCATGCTTATGTCTGCATCCTTATTGCTTTTTGCAAAGTGTCACAAGTTTGATTCTAGTTTCCTCTTGATTAATGACTTCTTTTTGGTCTCTTCAAGTTTGATTCTGATTGTGGCCCATCTGGAATTTGTTACTTGTATAATGGCTTCCACAGGAATTGTCACCAAACATTGTCAACGCACTTCATATTTTTCATGTGCATTGTAGTCATCGTAATAACAATCCTTATCTTGTTATTCTTTCATAGGTATTGTTTCATTGACCATCTTTTCTTCTCAAGAAAAATATATGCATGATATGTACAAGAACTATGTAAACATGTTATGTACAAGAATATTTTTACCTTGACTAGAAGAAGAATTCTATTTTATTCTAGTTTGATTTCTTTGAGGGTTCCCTTTCTTCGACAACTGTTGTTTCATCCATTTCCTTCATTTTCTTTAACTCATGAAAGTGGTTCCAGTTCCTTTTTCTGAAATTATTTCTTCAATAGCTTGTAGTTGATCTCTCACAGAGTATGATGTTATGCTATGATCATCATTTATTTTCATGTCATGGATCTCATTCTTCATACTTATTACTTGTCCAATGTTTCTGACTGAGAAGAGGTTAGTTAGGGAATCATATATATTTTTATATGAGTAAAGATGAGAGATGTAGGGTATCAAGTGGTATCTCACAGAGTCCACTATGATACTCATGGTGTTGATGTTATCGTCCGTGAAATTCTCCATAATTGTAACGTTATGAGGTTCCTTCTGTTAAGCCCTAATATTGGCTCATTACCCCTTAATTGGGGAATATTAGATTAGTAATGCTAAGCATAAAGCGACAATGATTTGTCATGATACCGCAAGGGGTGTAGGCAGCTTTTTGAGAGTAATCAAAAAAAATGGGTTGGGTGCCAACAGGTAGTTCATTTTATTCTAGTGAAGACTACACAAAAGGAAACAAATATTGCAAATATATACATGAAAGAAGTTGCTAGGATACAGGGAGTGCCTAAGGAAATAGTTTCAGACAGAGATCCAAAATTTACATCCAATTTTTGAAAAGGTTTGTTCAAAGGATTTGGGATAAACTTAAATATTAGTACAACGTATCACCCAGAGTCATATGGGAAAACTAGATAGGACTAATAGAATAATTGAGGACATGCTCAAAATGTATGTGATGGATCAACCATCCAAGTGGGAGGATACTATTCATTTAGTTGAATTTTCCTACATTGATGGGTATTAGGCCTCATTAAAAATGAGTTTGCTTGAATCCTTGTATGGAGAAAAATGTAACACACCACTAAGTTGGGATAATCCAGCATACATGGTAGTTATTGGACCAAATTTGTTGAAGGAAATGGAAAAAAAAATGACAAAGATTAAGCATAATTTAAAGGCTTCCTGGGACAAGAAGAAAATTTATGTAGACAAGAATAAAGTGTTTAGAGATTTCAAAGTGGGTGAACATGTGTTTTTAAAAGTGAAAGTGAAAGAAGTTCACTAAGATCAGGAAGTTTCTCGAAGTTGATAGCAAGATATTGTGTACCTTTTGAAATATTAGAAAAGATAGGACTAATTTCATACATGCTAGCATTACCTACATCCATGAGAATGCATAATGTATTTCGTGTGTCATTATTAAAGAAATATGTACCTAAACTTAACCACATAATTGATTGGACTGTGATCCAGGTAGAGAACGAAGGGGATATCCAGGTGGAACCAATATGCATCCTGGACCAAAAATTCAAAGTGATCAGGAAAAAATCCATAGGGATGGTAAAGATTCAATGGACCTGCTATAGTCTTGAATATGCTACATGGGAAGATGAAGAAAACATGTGGGAGGAACAACCACAAATGTTTTACAATTTTGAAGAAAACATAATGCATAACTCTGTTTTGAGTAGCTAGAGTTCCAGAACCACATCTTAGAGTCTTATCCAACTACATTGGGGACCCTAATAAAATAATGACACATTCCTTGGGTTATCCATGATAAAACAAAATGGTAGATTTCTTAGGTTAACCTTGATAAATGAATGGTGCACTCCTTGGGTTCGCGGGTTGAGAGGAATGGTAGATTTTGGTTGGAGCTATTGTTGAAGTTATGAAATTGCACAATTTTATTTCTTGATGTAGATTTGTATATGTATATCGTCATAGTGTGCACTAAGGATGATGCACAATTGTAGGGGAGGGGGAATGTAACATCCCCACTCTAATCCCCAGTTGAATTAATGTTTAATGTAGATATAATGTGTGGATAAGACCAAAGTGATGTATATGTGAATGTATTTATGAATGTTAAATAAAATGTTATTCCAGATACTAAGGGGACATGGATAGATATGGGGTATGAATTAATTCACAGTAGAAAAAAGGTTCTAATAGAATGGTCAAGAGGAGTCCAAGGGGGAATTACCCATGTATATTAATTCAAGCCATTTTCCTAAATTTGTTATTGGTATATGAACCTTCAAATTTTTGATTGAGTGTTCCCAAATCCAATCATTGAATACATGTAAGAGGTGTGGGTGTGAGTGGTCACATCCCATAGGTATAGGTCACATGGGGGATAATTACAATTAACTTGGGGAAGTGTGTGAGTTAATCAAGTAAGCCAAAGAGATAAATTTGTATGGGTAGCAACAACAATTTTGCACATAGATTTTTTGGCATGAACAACAAGTATAGAGAAAGAAACTGAGCTTGTAGATGGAACATCCATGGAGGGTGAATTATAAAGAATGTTGGAGAGATTTTAGATCATTTTGGAGCTAAATACTGAAGATCCAGATTGTCAATCCTAAAGAGTGAACTCTTGTGTGAGTTGCACTATAACAACAAGTGTTTGTTGTTGCTTTTGTTGGTAGTTTTCCTAGCAGTGTGTTCCCTTGAGTTCCAATCATAGAGATTATTGGTTACTTGCGCCAAAGAGACCTTGATAAATGAATGGGATACCCGAGCAAATGAGATCGGTGAAGGGGTACATCCCTTGGGTTGGGAAGGTTGAGAGGAAGAGAGATGGTAGAAAATAAGGAGAGTTGTAGGAGAATGTCAATTGGTTGTGAGTTTTATGAGGTGTGAGTGGATAGTGAGAGGCCACTCTCTTTTGTTGATTACTAGCCTCAACTCAGGGGTTAATTGTTGTTGAGATTTGGTACAACACGTCTATGGTTGGGTGGAGTGTCTATTCCAAGCAATTGGTTACACAACTGATTATAAAAGATAAGTGTTTTATCTTGCTTTTGTTTGTATTATGAGTTTATTTGGTGTGCATTCACTCTGTAAATGATTATTATTTATATGTTGTTGAAATGAGTTGTTATATGAATTTCATGTTTGTTTTAGATTGTTGTATATTCATTTAATAAATGGTAACAAACAACAATTAAATCTAGTTGTAATTCATAGATGGAATCTACAGGAATTTATTTAGATACCAAAAATTTTATTTTTTTCCGCACCGTAATGTTCATCAGTCGGGATGGGGGACATTAAAATTTCAGTGGGACCTAAGTGTTCTTAGAGTGGAGGTAAAAAAAATTGATGGCTCAGATCCCATGGGTTGGGTCACTCAAATGGAACACTATTTCTCTTTGCATAACATTATTGATGATTTGGCCAAACTCCGCTATGGTATTCTCTATCTAGATCATGAATGCTGACAATGGTGGCCATGGAGAAAAATTGCATGCCAAGGGTATGTGGCTTGGATACAATTTGTTGCAAAGATCTATGAACTATTTTACATTGACACCCACCATTAATTAGCTCATTTGACCAAGTTGAAACAATTTGGCATAGTGGAAGACTTTATAGCTTCCTTTGAGCACTTGGCTTTCCACACGGAGGGCATGTCAAATGCTTTTTTTTTAGAATACTTTATCAGTGGCCTAAAGGATTAAATTTGTTCCCATGTCCTAATGGCTCACCCCCATACTTGGGTGGAAGCTACTAAATGAGGAAATGAATAACAACATGTTTTCTCCTTCCAACCATATAATGCTCCTTTATTCCTTTCCCTAAACCCTCAAATCCCACTGGTCCTGCCACTACACTCAAGATCTAGAAATTAAGTTGGGCAGAAATGGTTGAACGCCAATTCAAATTCCTTTGCTATCATTGTGATAACAAATATTTTTCGAGGCACAAGTGTAAGGAACAAAAAAAAATTATGGCCATATATGAGGATGTTTCTAAATAAGAGGTAGAGGTTTCTGTTGATCTTACTCTACCCTATGATCCACTAGAAGTCAAAGTGGTCATTTCACTTAATTCCCTCAATGGCTTCTCTGCTCCCAAAACCCTCAAGTTAATTGGATATAAGCAATGGAAGGTCATCATCGTAATTGACAGTGGAATCACCCATAATTTTATTCATTATCGCATTACCCAAGAAATTAATTAATATATCTGTGTAGTCAACAATTTTCAAATCATGATTTCCAATGACATTTCCATGAAATGTGTGGGGTGTTGTGAAAATGTGCATCTCCAAATTGGCCAGTACAACCTAAAATATCATACGTTTTCTATTGACATGGGAGGTTGTGACATTGTGCTCGATGTGAAATTGTTACACACTCTCAACCCCATCCTCATGGATTTTAAGGAATTAAACATACAATTCCAATGCGAGGGACAACAATATAAGTTCTAAGTAATCACGACAGCCTCCCCTAAGATCATCAATTCTCATATAATGGAAAATATCCTAAAAAAAGGTAATCCAATCATTATTGACCAACTCCATTCCATTCAAGCAGTTGAGACACCTTATGTGCATCCTGACCTCCAATCTATACTCTCCCAACACCAAGTTTTTTTTAACAACCCCATGGATTCCCCCTTCCCATGGTGTTCATGATCATTCCATTCCTCTAGTCCTAGGAATTCTTCCTCTCAATGTTCACCCTTATTTTCATCCCTTTGCCCAGAAGAATGAAATTGAGAAAATTGTTTAATAATTTCTCGAAGCAGGTGTTATCCATCCTAGTACCATCCCCTATTCTTATACTATGGTCATGGTACTCAAGAAAGAATGCAATTGGCGCATGTGTCCAGATTTTTTCACCATCAACAAACTCACCATCAAAGACAAATTTCCCATTCATGTCATTGATGACATGTTGGATGAATTGATCAATGCTTAGTACTTTACTAAAGTTGATATTCATTCTGGCTACCACCAGATACATATGAAACGGGAGAGACATTTGGGCCAATCAATATATGAAAATGAAATGTTAGATATTCTACTTGTCGTGAATCTTTGACATCCTTATTTATTGGGGCAATGCTTCTAATTAAAACTGGTCATCAGAGCCTCAAGTATTTTCTGGAACAATGAATTTCACCCCGGAGCAACAAAAATGGGTGACCAAGCTATTTGGATATGATTATGAGATCATTTAGAAGAAGGGAAAAGAAAATGTG
>CBVK0101021003.1:0-10055 GCA_900067695.1 Picea abies
ACTTATTTCATTTTGTATGATACATGTGATGTTTGATTGGTTTTATAAATGTCTCATATGTTTGTCTACAACATAATTAGCTAAAGCATCAGTCAATATATTTAGACATCTAGGAATGTGTTCATATTCAATATAATCAAAATAACATTCCAAGAGACGAATTCGTAGATATACCCGCAATAAACTAGGACTTCGGATAGCATAGACATTACTTAATTGTAGCACTACTAGCTGCGAATCAAGTCATATAACCAAGTGGCAGATACCAAGCGAAATAGCATCAGTCAATAATTCGATGACGACGCTATATTTTGAAATATTATTGGTCGCACGACCGAGGCAAACACCTCGTAGACTGATAATTTCATTTGTAGATGCATAAATTGCCCATGCAGCAGAAGCAAGGTTCTGAGTACTACAACTAGCGCCATCGGCGAAGCTAATTTGGGGTAGTGAAGACTCCAACATCTGAAAACCAAGCACAACTTGAGCTAAGCGGTCGAGTGTAGAGACCAGATAACGAAAAACCACACTAAAGTAACACACAAAAGTATGATACAATAAAATACAAGCACTCATGCACATATGATCTCAGCATAGTACTTCTTTAAGTAAAGCCCATTTCTGGGTTCACTAAAAGGGATACCATCGTAGTCCACTAACTCGTAGGCTCCTTTCTCCAACACTCATCTGACGATATAAGGACCTCGCCATATAGCCTCAAATTTTTTGGCTCCTAGAAAATCTCAATCTTGTTCATAAAGCAGAACTAGATCACCTTCAAAGAAAACGTGTGGCTTGACATGTTTTTCGTACTGGGCTTTGACGCATTTCTTCTGGGTTTCTATAACTAGGGAGGCATCACAACGGGTTTCGTCTAGTTGCATAAGATACAACAAACATTCTTCTTCAACATAAGTGTTTGGGAGAATTTCAATGGCTATCTTTAGAGATGGTATCTCACATTCAATCGACAATATGGCTTCGAGACCATAAAATAACTGGAAATGTGTAAACCCAATAGAAGACTTGACAAATGTCTAGTAAGCCCACAATGCTGAAAAAAACATCATGTGCCAACTAGTTTTGTGAATCCCTATCATTTGTCAAAGGGTGATAATGAGGAACTTGTTTATTGCTTCAACCTGGCCATTGGCTTGTGGGTAATAGGGTGTTGAGTTTTCATGGCGAAGACCCAACTTTTCGGTGAGTTTTGACATCATAAAGTTTCTAAAGTGGCTACCATGATCAGTAATGATAGCTTGAGGAACACCAAACCAAGAAATGATGTGATTGAATATGAATAGTGCTGCAATCTTTCCGGTATTGTCGAATGTAGGCATCGCCTCGACCAATTTATTAAAATAATCGATGGCTACAATAATGTATCCATGCCCCCCGACCGAGTGAGGGTGACATGTCATGAAATCGATACCCCATTTCGTAAAAGTTCCAATGGAAACTACAGGGTGTGATCGTATTTTTTTGTTGTATGTTTGGCAAGCATGGCATTTTTGGACAACGACAATATGATTGTTGAATAAAGAAGGCCAAAAATACCCATCTCGTAAGATTTTTTTTGCAGTAGCATATCCAGACATGTGACCACCACATGCTCCAGAATGGTAGTCATTCAAGGATTTCTCGGCTTCGTCAAAAGTGAGGCATCGATGAAAAACAGAGTCAATTCCACGACTATAAAGAGTATCACCAAGGATAATATACTGATGGGCTTGGTAACGTATTCAACAACGGTCAGTGCTAGACAAATTGGGCTGAAAAGTCTAAGTCTGGAGATATATAATGATATCCCCATACCAAAGGTCATCGGAACTGATCAGAAAAAGGGATTCATCGGGTAATGAATCCTCTGCTACATTTTTCAACAAACACCAAGGATTTCTTGGACTTAGCACGTTTGAATTCTAAGTCAAACTCCTGGAGTATTACGATCCATTTGGATTATTTTCCCCCTAGCAATTGGCATGTAAGAATGTGCTGCATAGGGTTGCAGTTGGAAATCACAGTAGCCTTGCGTAAAAGGATATAGTGCCAGAAACATTGAACAACTTGGATGACGGCCAAGGCTAGTTTTTCAACATATAAATACTTGGTTTCGGTAGTAGTGAGACTTTGACTCAAATAATAAATGACATGTTCGTCATGAGAATCATCCTTCTGGACTAGAACCATAGCAATGGTTTAGTCTGAGGATGCGAAATGCAAGAAATAATAATGACTGTAATCGGGTGGGAAAAGTAGTGGGGTATGGGTTAAAGTCATTTTTAAAGCCTCGAAAGATTTGTTGGCATGGGTATCCCATACAAACTCATAACCTTTCTTGAGCAGTCAAGTAAATCTTAGGGTTATCTCAGCATAGTTTTGGATGAAACATCGTAGAAAGTTTTCCTTCCCTTGCAAACTTTGTAGCTAACAAAGTGAGGAAGGAGGAGGGATATTGAGAATCACCTCGACCTTCAAAGGAGCTACCCTGATCCCTTGACATGAAACAATAAATCCCAGAAGTCGGTCGTATTCTACACAAAAAGCACATTTGTGTGGCTTTAAGCATATACGGTGAAACCGACATCGAAGGAAAATGGCTCAGAGGTGTTTTGGATGATCGACACGGTGCATGGAATGAGCTGGTAGGTCATCGAGATATGGTTGGAAAATGTTCTTTATATCATGAAAGTCATAAGACATAGCATGTTAAAAAGTCTCATCGGCATTCTTTAAACCAAAGGGTAGTTTCCGGTAGGCAAAAGTTCCCCAAGGAAAAATAAACATGGTCTTGTGTTGGTCGACGGGTATGATATTGATTTGATTAGATCCGGAGAAACCATCCATCAAAGAGAATATTTCACTCCTGGCACTATCATCGACGATCTGGTCAATGAAGGCAGTGGGAAAGTTGTCGTTAGGACAAGCTTTGTTAATATCCCTATAATCAACGCACACGCGGATTGTACCTTGTTTCTTGTTAACTGGAACAATATTGGAAACCCAGTCAATTAGAGCCACAGGGTAAATAAAGCCAGCTTTAAGAAGTTTCTCAACTTCAATCTTGATAGCAGCTGCTTTACGCGAGTGGACTGGACGAAGTCATTGCCGGACGGGTTTAGTGCCCAGGTATGTCTTAATCTCGTGTACAACAATGTCGGGGTCAATACCCGACATTTCTTCATAGCTCCATGCGAAGATGTCACGCAATTATTGAAAAAGAGACTTGCAAGTGACAACTTCGTCATTGGAACATGAAGCTCCGATATGCACATTTTCGACAACTTCAGGTTTAATGGATATGTCGAGGGGGATGGTGGGTGAGATATTACTTAAGTTCTCTTCGTAGAACATATCGTGCATAGACTCGGGAATGGTAGAAATGACGACAATGGTCAACGAAGTCGAGATCTGTTGGTAACTCTCAATGGTGTGTTGTTTCAGGAAGAGAATGGAACGATGATGTCCATCGTCCCAAGGGGTATCTTCCATGGACATAATAGACATAATCATCTCGTATGTAGGAAAAATGACACATAATGGATCCAGATATAGATCACCAAGAGAGGGGGCAGAGGGGTTGCTGATTGAATGGCTTGATAAGCAGATTCGACAGGATTTAAAGGCATTTGGTCACTGTAGCGAAGATGATCACTGGGTTTGGGTACTATCCATGGGTCATAAGATGCAGGGGTTTCTCGAACAAAGGTGGAAATCATGTTGATCGAGGCGGCAGATGGATGTGGGATATCAGGTGGTGGAATGGGGAAAGTACCCATCAACGATGAATCTTTAAGAAGACCTACACCGACATTCTCATATCCAGGGGGTGTTTTCGCAATGAAAGGTACATTATTGGTACGTGTATCAGAGTTAAAGAAGGCCAATTGGTCCACCGTAATTACTTTTCCCTGATGTGGGAAATGTACAACACGGAAAAGAGTGGACACAACTACACGCATGGCATTGATCTAGCTACGACCAAGTAGAAGGTTCTAATCAAGAGGAGCGTCAAAGACCTCAACTTCAACGTTGACCGTTTTTCCTTCTAACGTAATAGGAAATGAAGGGTGGACACCATAAGGCTTAAACCCATAGCCACTGAAGGCTTTGAGTGTGTTATGTGATTTCGATAAGGGAGGAGAGACGATATCTTTCCAGTAGGCAATAGACATGACACACGTCGATGCACCCTCATCAATAATTGTTCTACAAATGTTCTTGTTGGAGACAATAAATTGTATTTGAAATGTGAGTTAAGGGGGTAACCTTGGAATGTGATCTTCCAAGTCAAAAATTATTAAATTTGTATCCGTAGGGTCGCTTCCACCAACATCTTTCAATAGTGCCTTCCATTGTGTGAGACAACTCTAAAGGACTTCGAGGGCTAACATCACGGATGGTGCTTGGGCCAGATCCTCTACAATACTGTAGTTCTGGGCAGCATGCGCATGAGGATTGAAAGTAGAGTTTCAAACAACACCCTTCGGTGGAGGGTGAAGAACTGTGTCTAGGCTCGGTCATTCGAGATGAAGAGGATTGTTGGTAGGTGGAGCTGATGGAGATGGTTGGACCAAGGAAGGAGGTATTTCATCAACCTTCTCTTTGGAGGAAGAATAATCTTTGGCTTGAGTGGTAAGTGTGATGTCATTCTTCTTTGAATCACCTGTACACATTAAGACATAGGATGTAGTGGAGGGGGAGGGTTGGTTGTGAATGACCAATTGGGCCTGCTGTTGAGAAGGGAAGGGTTGTGACAACACGGCCAGAGTAGGCAGTTTCAGGGTTCCTTGAAGGAACTTAGTAACCTCGATGCGTCTTGGACAATCCTTAGTGTAGTTATCATCACCACATATAAGACAAGGGTATCGAGGTTTGTGCTTATCCTTATCATCAACATGTTGTGTTTTGGTCTTCTCAGATTGCAGATTATTTTTATCCTCCTTATTCTTACCCTTCCCTTTTTTGGATTTATTCTTTCCGGCAGGGGTAGACTAAACAGAGTTCACCTCAGACGTCTTACTGGTGGGAGGAGTAGGAGACATAGCATGTTGAACATTAGAAGCAACATACTTGGGGTTGGTGGTAGAGGCTTGTGCGGAGTGAGGTTGGGCATGGAAAGTGCCAATCACACCATCAGTTGCATGAGAAGCAGTAGGAGTAGTTGAAGTAGCAGTAGTAGAAGGACGAGGTGTGTTAGGGAGTAAATCGTAAAGAGTACTCGTTTATGAGTAAACGAGGTCAAGGTATTGAGCATGACTGATCGCCTGTTCTTTTGTGACAACTCCACCCATGGTGATGTCACAAGTGATGTCATTCGTGAATGATTTCGTGAACCACTCTGCTAGTAACTGATCAAGAAGCTCACGTTTGATGAGACGTTGTCTCTGTTGCCACTCATGAATTTGATCAGAGATATGAGTGGCTTTGGTTTGTTTGAAAGAACTCAAAATTTCAGTTCCATTTCGTAATGGATTCGTAATTGGTAGTGGGTGAGGAAATCCATGGAAAGGGTGCTAAAGTCAGTGAAGAAGACTCGTGGTAGTTCTATATACCACTTGGTGGTGGAACCCATGAGAGTTCGCTGAAAAAGACGTAATCGAATAGAGTCATCCATCAGAGAGTTGGATGAACACCAAAGGTGGAAATTCATTACATGATTGTTTGGGTCCTCTCCCGGTTTACCATCGAACTTAGGAATGTCGGATGGTAGTTTGGTGACGGGCCATTGAGGAGAGTGACGGATAGGATCGTTCAAAATTCTAGACAGATTAGGGAGGTCTAGGGTGGCTAAGAAGGGTAACTATCTATTCACGTGGGGGTATTGGTGACTTTGGGGAGGAAGTCCCGTAGGTATACCAGTAGGACTGTAAGCAGTTTGCATATAATGTGAAGATCCAGGAAGATTCAGTTGTTGGTGTGGAGGCATGTAATTTATAGGGTTGTATTGGTTAGGGAGGTTCCCTTGAACATGGATGTTGGGTCTAGGGTTCAAGCCTCAATTGGAATTGGATGGACCTGGGTATGGTTGGCCTTTACTAGGGGGTATGAAAGAGCTAGCTTGAGGTTGTTTCCCCCAAGTCGATTGAGGATTATTTTGGATAAGATAGTTCCAATACTAGGCCAAGGCTGTAGGTATGTTCTGTCCAGAGGGTGGGGTAGGTGGGGGTTTCCCTCCAATCGAAGGTTGCGTCCCAATTGGGATTTGACCTCCAAAATTGGATTGCATTTGGCCTCCAGGGTGAAATTGTCCGCCAATAGGAATATGGTAATTAGGTGTGAAAGACTGGGTGGTGCCACTAGGGTCGATTCCTCCGATAGGGGATGGAAGAGACCCTCTAGAAGGGGGTTGACAAAGTGTCAGAATAAAACCAGGAACAAGATGGTGCCCAGAAGGAGTGGAAATGCTAGGAGTCCCAGATGGGATTTGTCTAGGAATGAGAATAGAAGAATTCAACACATGATATCCAGGGGGAAGCGTCAGAGTGAGTCTGGGAAACATCGGCATGTTAATGGGGGCTTAGATAGCCACCATATTCCTGGTGTGAAGATTCATAGTATCTGGGACCATTGTATAATGGGCCATTTGAAGGGGGATAGTCAAGATATGGTCAGCTGGCTGAGCATCCAAACCAGGGAAATAATAGGCGGTAGTAAAAGGTATCACGTCTAGAGTGGATATTTCGGGTGGCTTAGGTGTGACAGTGATATTAATGCATGTTCCTGAGCCAAAGAGATCCTGTCTAAAAATGCTAGTAGTCCAAAAAGGATCCTAACCTTCAGGGCCTATGAAAGGTTCGGTTGGTAATCCAGAAGACTCAACAACAATATCTCCGAATGAATTCACTCGAAAAATACATCTCACAGAGTTGGGAGGAAGTTGCAATCCCTCTCAAGAATATATAATTTGGAATTTTTCTAAAGAGTCAGTTCTTTCCACTCGTGGAGTGGCAATGTCTTGGACTTCACTCTGTTGAGGAGAGCCCTCTAGTGAGTTGGTAGGAAAGGGTTGAGAACCTTCCAGATCTTCTGGGGGTAGTCCTTGCATTCTACATGAGCGGCATGGAGGTTCAATGGTGATCGAGTTAAAATATCATGAAAGAAATTCTATGGCCAAATTATGGAAACAAACAACACATGCTGGTAAAATCTAGGAATCAAAACCAAGCAAACAAGACGTTCCTATTCCGAAGTCACTGGTTGGTGATGAAATCCAACATCACGACATCAATACAAGAAGGGGCTGGGATAGGGTGGAAAAGTTATGTTAACAACCTGCTTAACGGACTTACACCCTGGTGCAAGCTCCCACACATAATTGTGGGTATACCCTCCAAGGAGCCTGAGTGAGTCTAGCCAATGTTGATTCCATGTACTGTGAAGACTTAACCCTCCACAGTCACCTTCTGTAAGATGCTAATAATATAGGCTACTAAAGTTACCACAAATAGCAGTGATGCCTGGGGAAACAGTCGACAGTCCGATCCATACGGAAGGGTAGGGTATCTAGCCCAAAATCAACTTGAGAGGCTTCCACTCATCATTGTAGGTATACCTTCAAGCGACCCCCATAATACATGCAATCTCTACAACGAAACCAACAAAGAAGAGTGAGTAACTTTGTCAATATCAATGCGACCTCAGGTTTGACCCTTGTGTGAGAAGGGCTTCCTAGGACAAAATGTTGAAAATGGAATTTGACACTCCCTATCACAAGATACTATTGTGTGTTTTGCGCTTTCGAGAGTGTGTCTCACTACCTATTCCAAAGCTCTAGCCTAGATAATGTTGGGGCAAAAGAGCCGTAGAAAATGTTACTAGTTGAATTTTAAAGTTGCACAATATTATTAAAGGTTGTTGTTACTCAAGAGGGATATGGAAATGAAACCATTGTTGTGTAAGACTTTGACCCAACAATGTGTAAATAGAAATGAATGATACAAACTTTTGTTCGATGAATTCTATCTACAACAGGGAAAAAGGAGTATTTTGGAACAATGCAAACTACAATATACACTTCTCTTTTTAAATGTAGTACCAAACAATCATTCACAATGTAAATTCACTATTCGTTCTCTTTCAATATTTTTAACACCATTATTTTCTGAATAAATGATTGCTTAAAAGAAAAAGACTCTAAATTTTTGTCTTAGAAACCAAAAAATAGGGATGGAACTAAGAAAAAGTAAGAAACCAATGAAAATAAAATACTCAACAAACACCCAAATCGATCTTTTAATGGAGATAAAAAAATAAAAAATTGACAAGGAAAAGTCTCTTCAAATGCACATGGACAAAGAATTTTCCAAGCAACAAGCAATCTAAAAGGACAATTAATCCCAACTTTTAATCCACTCAAAGACTTTTTGACCAAACAAGTACTCAGATCTCAGAATCAGAGATTATACCCTTGTTAATAAAAGGCCGAGAAGTAAAAACTGGGAAAATGATTAAGAAGAGTTTTCGATCTCTGAAAACCGATCAACCGTAAGATTTGAAGTCAAGAAATAGTCAAACATTGACAAAAGAAGTTCTTCCCAGGTAAAAAAAAAAATCTAGGCATCAAAAAAGACAACACTAATCCAAAACTTTTACAAATGAGTTTGTAGCCTAGTAGTGGGGTACAGTGCGAAAGTTAGGAATTCTCACAGTCTAGACACTGGCAAGGTGGGAGAAGGTCGCACTGGACTGAACAGTAGGGTGCAAAACTCAATGGTTCTCGCAGGCTATAGAGAGGTACAGTGCGAGAAGGTTTGTAATAAAGGAAAATTTGGAAAAGGGACAAAAATTTTGAGTAAACTTCTAGGTCCAGAGTGTCTATATGGGTCTCCTACAAACTCAGAGACTGGTTGGCAATGAAAAAAGTAGGCTAAGAGCAAACGGCCAAAAAAAAACCATGAAATGAGTGATATCCCCAGTGGAGTCGCCAATTTTGTTATAGGATAAATCGGTATATGGATACATTAACAGATCTCCCTAGATCCACCTGGATCTAGAACAAAACAAGATATGACATGACACTTCCCCTAAGTTACAATCATTGAATTTGTCATTGAAGAAGGAATAAGTGACATACCTTTAGATATTTCTTCCTTATGTCTTTGTTATCCCTGCTTCACTTTGGTAGCCTTGTGATATGAGATCTACAACGACACAAACCGACCAAGGTGAAATAAACAATAATACTTTCAATGAAGACCTAAACATGTGATCAAGGAGTCATGTAATAAAATAAGAGTGATTTTATGGGAAAGGTACATGCCACTGTATTATATTAAATGAAAGTAGAAGATACAACCAGATTGCCTTGATGTCACAAGCTTCTTTTCGGTGGTCCTTTGTTCCAACACACACACTTGCTCCACACTTGCATGAAGAGGATCCACTATGGCTTGATGGACAAATGGAGGCCTCAAGCATCAATTCAAACAGGATTCCTCACACAATTCTGAATCTATTCTTTCATCAATTCTCTATTCAATCTTGCATAACCTCTTCCTTGAGAAACCTTCCATTATATAGGAGAAGGAGAGATGGTTAAAGGGATGAGGATGATCCCACGAAATCTGATAATTCAGTAGGATTCCAACCATGTGAATGCCAACTCATTTTCTAGAAGATCCTCTTCTAGAACCTTCATAACCTCTTCTCCCTTTTAAGCTTTGAAGTAGGTTCACACCGTACTTATAGAGAAAACTACGAACATCTCTCAATCCAAGTATAGAGTAGCCTGTGAGAATTAGGGTTTCTCGCACCCTACAATACATGTAGCCCGCAAACTCATCTTAAAAATATGTTTTGTAGAAGAAGATACCAGTCACTTTTCTCAAGAAAAAGGTCCTTATGAGAGCCTGAACACATAATTGTATAGGCATTACCAGAGTGACCAAAATAATGTGTAACAATAGGTTTTTTGGTACAGGTTGGTGCATGGTTGATGCACTTTTTTATGGTACAGGTTGATTACAAGTTGAGGTACAGGTTGATGCATGGTTTAGATTTATTGGTACAGGTTTACAGTGGTATATCTCACAGTGATAGTGTGACAGTGG
>CBVK0101021004.1:0-10055 GCA_900067695.1 Picea abies
AGATCCTAGAGTGGTGGAAAATTTGCAATTGTCGTGAAGAAAACATGAAAATTCTTGGTTAGTAGAGCTGGCTACAGGAACCAAGAGAAAATTCAATGAGTTGGTTAAGTCTTGTCCAATGGACATGAATGGACTGAGAACAAAGGATGAATTAAACATTCTGCCTTTAGGTTATTATGAATGTCTAATTGGGATGGACTGGTTGGACCAACACCATGCCATATTGGATTGTCATAACAAGGCATTCACTTTCCTAGGTGAGGAGGGGAATCATAAAACAGTCCAAGGAATTCCCAGAGTTGTTGCTATCAGAGAAATCTCAGCAATGTAGTTGAAGAAGTGCTACAGAAAAGGCTGTCAATTATTTGCAGCTCATGTGGAGGAAGCATCTAAGGATGAGGTCTCAAAGATTGGAGATCATGGGGTACTAAAGGAGTTTGAAGATGTATTCCATGAGGTACCCAGACTACCTCCAAAAAGAGATATTGACTTCTCTGTAAACTTGATTCCTAGAGCAGCTCCAGTGTCAAAATCTCCTTACAGAATGAGTACGCCAAGGCTAAAAGAGCTGCAATTGCAACTTCAAGATCTTTTGAAGAAGGGGTATATACGCCCAAGTGTGTCACCTTGGGGTGCCCCGGTCCTATTCGTGAAGAATAAATATGGGACGCTGATATTGTGTATCGATTTCAGACAGTTAAACAAAGTGAATTTTAAGAACAAGTATCCTATGTCGAGGATTGATGACCTCTTCGATCAGTTGAAGGATGCAAAGATATTTTTGAAGATAGACCTTAGGTCGGGATATCACCGGGTAAGGATAAAGGATGAATACATCAACAAAACACCTTTAAAACAAGGTATGGCCATTAAGAATTCACAGTGGTGCCTTTTGGGTTGTCAAATGCACCGGTTGTTTTCATGTGCCTAATGAATGGTGTATTCAAGGACTATCTAAACAAGTTTGTCATAGTATTCCTAGATGACATTCTGGTGTATTTCAAGTCAGAGGAAGAGCATGAAAACAATATGAGGATGGTGTTGCAGGTGCTAAGAGAGCACCAATTGTATGCCAAGTTGAGCAAGTGCTCATTTTATTAGGAGCATATCCATTACTTGGGGCACATTGTTTCGATGGTTGGGATAGTTGTAGATCCTAAGAATATTGAGGCCATCAGAGAATGGTCAGCGCCAAAGAATGTGATGGAAATCAAATCCTTTATGGGTCTAGCTGGTTATTACAGAAGGTTTATCACTGGGTTCTTGAGGATAGCTCACCCTATCACTTCCTTGCAAAGGAAGGAGAAGAAGTTTCAGTGAACAGAGGAATGTGAGAAAAGATTTCAGCGATTGAAGCAGTTGTTGACTAGTGCTTCAATCCTAAGGATTGCAGATCCGAATGAATATTTCATGGTGTGCACAGATGCATGCAAAGAAGGACTGGGGGGATTCCTTAGTTAGAATGGATTCATAATTTGTTATGAATCCAGAAAGTTGAAAGAGCACGAAAGGAACTACGCAACTCGTGATCTAGAGTTGGCGGACATAGTACACGCTCTAAAGAAATGGAGGCATTACCTCATGGGAAGGAAGTTTGAACTAAGGATAGACTATAATGGTATGAAGTATTTGTTTGACCAGACAACCTTGAATGCTAGGTAGGGTAGGTGGTTGGAGTTTCTCTGTGAGTATGACTTTGATATCAAGCATATCAAAGGAAAGGAGAATAAAGTGGTTGATGAACTCAGCAGGAGAATACATGAATTACATTCTACAGCCATTAGCATGTACCGAACTGATATTAAAGGCATAATTTCAAAGGTTGCAAATACAAATTTGCAGTATAGAGATTTGGTAGCAAAGATACAACAAGGTAATATGCCACAGAAAGTGGAAAATTATAAATTGGAAATTGACGGAACACTTCTGTACAAGAACAAAATTTATGTACCTAATGTCCAGGACTTGAAACTTATGATTTTGCATGAAATGCATAATGTGCCTTATGCTGGGCACCCTCGACATCAGAAAATTGTGGCAGTAGCCAAAAGCCATTACTTTTAGCTAGGTATGAAGAAAGAGATTGTTGAATACATTGTTAGATGTATGGAGTGTCAGAAGGTTAAAGTTGAGCACAAACACCCAGCAGGGTTGCTGCAACCTCTACCAATTCCTGAGTGGAAGTGGGAAGTGATGACAATGGATTTCATCACTGGACTGCCCAGAACTGGTAAGCAGCATGATTCAATCATGGTGGTGGTGGAAAAGCTTACGAAATATACCCATTTTATTCCACTAAAGACTACCCACAAGGCAACGGATGTTGTCGATATCTTTATGAAGGAAGTGGCACGATTGCACATAATTCCCATGACAATTGTGTCTGACAGAGACCCAAAATTTACCTCAAATTTCTGGAAAGGGTTATTCAAGGAGTTCAGAATGAATTTGAAATTCAGTACAACCTATCATCCTGAGTTTGATGGGCAGACTTAGTAGGTGAATTGATTAATAGAAGACATATTGAGGATGTATGTGATGGACAAACCATCAAAATGGGAAGACTACCTACACTTGGTAGAATTTTCCTACAATAATGGGTATCAATCAGCATTGAAGATGAGCCCATGTGAAAAACTTTATGGCATAAAGTGCAATTCTCCAGTAAGCTGGGATAATCCAGTTGATAGGGAAGTAGCTGGGCCAGAGTTGCTCAAGGAAATGGAAGAACAAATGCTAAAAATACAGAAGAATTTAAAAGTTGCCCAGGATAGGTAGAAGAGTTATGCTAATAAAATAGAACCCACAGAGAGTTCAAAGTGGATGACCATGTTTTCCTAAAAGTAAAAGCTAATAGAAGTTCCCTGAAGCTGGGAAACTGCGCCAAGTTGGTAGCCAAATTTTGTGGGCCATTTGAAATCCTAGAAAGGATTGGGCCAGTTGCATATATGATTGAATTACCTGCATCCATGACTATACATAATGTAATTCATGTCTCATTGCTTAATAAATGTATACCTGATGCCAATCATGTAATTTATTGGAGTGTGATTCAGGTGGAGCAAGAAGGTGTCCTGCAAGTGCATCGGTGTGCATATTGGACCAAAAAAGCAAAAAGCTCTGCAATCGAGCCATAGGGGCTTGTAAAGGTCCAGTGGACCTGGTAGGGTCCTGAGGACATGACATGGGAGCATGAGGATGCTATGCAGGTAGAATACCCACATCTTTTTTAATATTTTGTAAATCTTCTTGATGTCGTGTGAAAGTTGCACAGAGAACAGTGAAAAAATAAGGGGAGGGGATTGTAATATTCCCCTGTAGAGCCCCAGTTGTAATTATGAATTGTAATCATGTTTTGTAGGGTGGTGAGCCGAGTATTGATAAGTTGGTGGGATTATGTGTTTATTAGGCCAGAGAGCCTAAGTGTTAAAGGCCAGGAGCCCGATTTTTTATATGTAATTATGCATATCATTAATATAATATATAAACATCGTTGCATGCAGACTGTCCACAAAGAAAGAGTGATGGAGGACTAATCTTCCACAACGTGGGTAAGGGAAAGGGGTTGAAAGGTTGGAAAGAGAGGCCAAGTGTTGGGCCTAGGGGTTAAGCTAGGGGACTTACCTCTAGAGGGGGATAATAATAATTATTATTTCCTAAAAAGGCCAAGGTGGACAATTTTTTAGGGTTGTCCTAAGTTCCTGGAAAGGAACATATGCAAAATGGAGTGCATGCAGCTCCAGGAAGATAGGCATCGACCTCGACGCATGCAGTTAAAGCTGCAAAAGTCAGTCGTGGAGGGGGTTCGCTCCTCATTCTGTATTCCTTTGCGTTTGATATTGGGTACCCTCACGTCGGAGTTCATTGGCCATCCTCCCCTAAACCGTTTTCCTTCTGCATTGACACACAATCCTAAAAACCAGAACTGTGAGTCGTCCTGTGGAATTCCATAAACCCAACCTGACCATGATTGCCAAGCCAATTTCATATTACGAACCATTTGGGGTTCGCAACTTTTTGTTTGTCTTCCTGAGTGGTGTTGACCCATTGTTGTGGTTTTTATACTCACTTTACGGGATCTGAGTTTAATATGTATGAAGAACCAGGTTATCAGGCCTATGAGCAACTCTCTCTAAGTGAGGGAGAGACTATTTTGAAGTGGTTTTTTCCCAGAGAGAGTCCAGCACCAGCTACAAAGCTCTAAGACTTCTTAATCTATCATGTCGCCGAGACCCAGAGAGGGAGGTGAAGCACCAATGGACTGTTCTTGTGAAGGTGTATACTCTTGGGTGGAACATGCATGTGGGGAATGAGAGTCAATGAGTAGTGGGCATAAGATGGCTCCTAGAGAGAACCCTTTCAGTTTCTCTATGTAGTTTTCTAGTAACCTCAGCCTAGTCTAGGATTCCCTTGCCTTGGGTGGAGCTTGGTCTCAGCTCGGGGGTGACCCACTGTTGAGCGTGATGAGCAGCGTGGTCTAAGGCTGGGAGGTTCGTGGAAGGTCTGCATGTAGTTGGTGGAGTTACTACAGTATTAAAGATAAGTACAATTATGTGTTTAATTTTAGTTAAAATGCATGTCTGTGATGCTTGTAATATTATCATGTATTTCATTGCAGGAATGAATTACTGTTAATTCCATTAATTCAGTATGTTAGCAGGAATATTGTGATTACTCTGTATTGTTGGTTAAGTTTCATTAAATATGTTAAATGGATTAATGCATGTTATATATATAAGTATGAGAATGTCTCTGCATGGTAGCTTTATTCGGCCTGGTGGTGACCGGGGATGTTACAAATATGGTATCAGAGCTTTAAAGGCTAAGTTAAGGTTGTGTTGGTAGCATTTCCTGGCCTATTGGTGGTTGGGGATGTTACATGAAGAGTAGATGGAATATTTAAGGGTTTAAATTTTTTTTCTCTTTTTCTAGACTGAACATTAGTAGGCTAAAAGTGAGGTTCAATGGATTGATTGCAAATTCTATTAGTGGTGGTATAAGGTGGTAATATGATCAGAGAATGTGGTGAATCGATTGTATCATTCACATGGTTACATGGTTGATCATGTTCAAGAAGGATTTGAATATGAAAATTGTTCTCATATGTTTCAAATGAAGGACTAGAGTCAAAATCAACTATGTAGGAATAATGCATACCTTCTTCTTTCAAATAGGGGTATACATTAGTATGCTTATGGTCATCAGAGTAAACAAAGAAAAGGATGATTATCCTGATATATGAAGGAAAGGACAGGAAAGAATTGATAAAAAAGAATATGATCTCTTGAAGAAAATGTGTATCTTGATACCTGCACTTCCTATGTCTTCCTTCCATTGTATTTTTGAGCTTGTTCCTCAGTGGAGTCCTGTAACTTGATTTGAATCACCAATAATTTTCTTCAAATGTGTGGATTCGCCATGGTGAAAAAATTGTAGTTTTCTCTGTCACCAATCCTTGCTCACCATCAAGAACTGGTAGTAATCTATGTCGTTCAACCGGGGGAAAATATTCAACTTCGTCCCTGGCAATGGTGCCAAAAATGCTAGCACCGAGAGTTGTTCTTAGACTGCTTTAAGAACAAGCCCAATACCCATCAGAATATAAATGATTTAAACAAATTTATACTTGAGTGGATCAACAAGACTAAGTAAGAAAGGGAGAGGACAACAAACTATATGCAAATGCATTCGATTGGGCATGGAGTCATAACATCGTACAGATCAAAGGAAATTAAACTTTATACCAAATAAAGGTTTTATATAATTATTAGTAGAAGCATAGAGAATATGAAAAAAATAAGAACATCCATTGTACAGAGATCATTTCTACAAACAGAATAAACATTGCTTAGACAATAAATAATGATTTAATGGGAAAGCTACAACAGATCCTCTGTTGTTCATGAATCCATCAATCAATGGCATCTATGATCCTCAAAACCTCCAATATATTCAAGCAAGAGGATGAAAAGAGAATGTAAAAAAAAGAATACAATATGATAACATCTCTCGTGAATATTTAATGGGAAAAAATGTCATTACAAATAGGCCCTTAGGCTTACAAATGAGCAACTAAACTGCTCTTCCAACTCTCTCCTCTCTTGGATCATGAATCCAACATTTTCTTTATCAAAATCCCCTTCATATATTGTGAATGATCTCTCTCTACTCTAAGGAGGTCGAAACCAAGGAGGATCCTCCTCCATTTCAAAGTCTATTACAAAATATTCCGACAAAAACATAACAAATTCCTATTTGTTTGGATCTTATCTATTGTGATAAATTCCTTTTGAAACATGTCATGATTCTTAATTTGGTGATAGACCACATGACCGTCATGTCCAAATACCTCCTAGGAAACCATTCTAACCTTCCCTGACAACTGGAATCCCTCCCATAGCTCAGATTTATCAAACTGTTAGAGTTTGTAGCACCTTTGACATCATGCGCTGCGAACTTTCCTATATGTGATGATTTCAACTTTTCTCTCAAAGGACAAACTGGGTCAGGCTGATTTTTGGTGAGAAAGTCCATGATATTATTATTCAACTCCAAAAAACATTTCAAAAGAACCTAGATTGGAATTTAAACATTATGATTAAAAAATGACTTTGTTCTATGCAAATTTGTTGTGAGGGAAATCCCCTTGCAGACTAGCAAATAGGGTTATCTTATGCATGTAGATATGACTCAAAGAAATTTACTTTCTACCTTCGTCCCCAGACTTAAACCCCATTCATTTTCAACAAATACATGGTTAGACCAACATACCTTGTTCCAGATGTTCGATGTCGATCCCCCTTCACACTTGATCACTTGTTGGTAGCTATCCTCTCAAGATTGACCTGCGTACAAAACAAGCAACAAACTACACAAGCATTTTACCTATAGACTAATGGGTTAGAGATTCAAACATATCTTTACTAAACTATGAAGAACTCATATAGTGGGACGGGAAAATCATTTCTTTATTATTAACTTTAATGAATCAACTTACAATGTCAAGACTGACCACTGCTCCGCGAATCCTGATCTTGGGCTCCTCTTCAAATGTCCTCCAACTTCTTTGCTTTGTATCTCTTCTTGCACAAGGATGGCTAAAGGGTTGGGACAATGGGAATATGCAATTGGGCAGAGTTTCTTTACTATATTTTTTCCTCCTTCGAAATGGGACCCCTAGCCCTTCTTTTATAGGCTAGAAGAAGCTAGGTATTTGGACAAACCCTCGCCCATGCATGGCCAGGAGTTTCAGTTAACTCACCTAAAGTTGTGTGTTCTGTTGGCAACTTTCCTTTTTTCGTGCTTTTGTTGGTCCATGCGGGCTGTTTTAGGTCAGCTAGCATGTACATGCATGCAGTAATGGAGTAGGGCGCGTGGGCCCTTATAAAAGAGGTTTTTCAAAGAGTTGTTCAGCAGTGTTTTGGCAAAGAAGGGATATGAGATGGCCCGATGACAGGTAAGCATGTATGGTGCAAATTAGGGTTATAACAGCGAAAGACAAGCACACTCTAGTGAACTCTGGAGTGCCATAAGCTAATAACTAAGGAAGCCATAAATTAATTTCTAAAGGAATTAAAAATAAACCTACTCCATCCTCAACAACGGAATGAAGACTAGAAGTACAACAAATTCCAGGTCAAGAAATCGTCGATAGACCATTGTCTAGTCCATCAATTCTTATTATCTCTGTCGAAAGGCATGGTATATAGCAATGAGTATGGGTTGATTGCCATAATAGTTTAAGCTTTGACTAAAAGATTTTCACCCATTTCTAAAGTTTAACTTTAATTAATGGAATTTTTTATTTTCGTATTATTTTAAAATGGATTTTTTTCTTATATGATTGGTAGATTAATTGAAAGTCTTTTTTCAATAATGAAAATTTTCTCAAATTATATTAGTGATATAATTTTTTTTGCATTGCAATGCACTTCAAAATCAAAGTTTGAAGTTCCAAAATAAAAATTACTTTCGAAGAGGCATGAAAAACACATAAGCCTCAATACTTTCAGTTCTAATATATCATTCTAACAATACGGACTAATAGAAGTAATATTTTGAATGGGCCCTTCTCAAAATAGAAAAAAACCTTAATCCACATATGCCAGAGTTATCACTACTCAAAAAACGATTCTAGTGAATATAATAGATCTCCTTTGGACCTTCAATCCCTCTATACCAACGAACATAGGAAATATGTCCTTCTGGTTCTCCTAGTGCTTGCTTGGATAGGGTATCCGTTGCAGTGTTGAAATGCTTGTAAACATGGTGAAAACTGATATTCTGAAATCTTTTAATGAGGATCTGTATCCTGATTTTCCATCCTTCAAGTGCACTTCCCTGGAGCCTGTCCTTACTCGAGAGCCAGTCGATGATCACCCTGGGATCTCCCATAACCCATAGATTGTGATAAGGCACTAAATCTGCAATCACAAGTGCAGCCCAAGAAACAATTAATTCTTCCCTAGAATTTGATCCACTTCCACAGTTAAACATCCATCTAATAATGGTAGAATCTTGACCTTTTATAATGCCACCTACCCCAGCAAGAGCTCCAATGACCTGTGATGCCCCATCAAATCACGCAAAATCATCACTCGACTGATATGATATTAAGACATCTTTTGGAGGTTTATCTTTCACAGGAACTGAGGAACAATTTTGCATAGCCATAGCTTTAGTATAAACTCTTTGGATCGATGGCTTGTGGTTTTCAAACAAAGCTTTATTCCGCTCGAGCCATAAAAACCAGCACATGTGAGTAGCCAATGGGATATAAGAAATTTTGTCCTCAAAACAAGACTTAAATCATTCTGCCACTGTATTTCCCACCCAGGTATTCTTATTTTTCACTAGCAAATTCACACAATCCCATACTGCAACAGTAAAGGGGCAATTAATGAAAAGGTGTGGAATAGTTTCTTTTTTAGACTTACACAGAACACAACGACTAGGACCAGCCCATCCTCTCACTTGTAGTGACTCCTAGGTCAGGATCCTACCTTCCACAACAAGACAAACAAATAATTTTACCTTAAGTTGTATATGTCAATGCCATATAGAGCGCTTCCATCAATCAATCTTCTTCAAACATTTTGTAGTGACAATACCACGATAAATATTTTTAACCGAAGGTATGCCAGAATTGTCCCCCCCTGTCCATATCAAAGTATATTTTTTATCCTGTAAGATAATCCCTGAATCAATAAGAGCCTTTATGAAGTGGTCCCACTCCATAGCCAGATTATCCATGAGTTTCAAATCAAATCTTATTAACCAATATTCGTTGAGAAGAAGGTTGTTCAACATTTTCCTAACATATGCTAGAGTGTGATAATGATTCTGATTAAGCATTGACACCAAAGGTTGGGATAAGAAAGAAATATTTTCCAAGCCTATGATTCTATCGATACCAATGGAAATAAGTTGGCCTGAGCCCGGCTCCCAACTTAACCAATGGAGAATCAAATGCAGTGAAGAAATTAAACCTCGCCAGATATTTGAAATTGCTTTCTATTCAAAGGTAGGTGACCTTAACCACATGTAACAATCATATGGATTAGATACTTATCCTTGATAATCCTATGCCAAGTACCTCCACTGGTGATCACCCTCCATAGTGTGTGTGCCGCTAGTGCTTTGTTGAAATCAAAAATGTTTAAGAACCCCCAACCCCCAAATTCTTTTGGCACTGCCAACTTTTCCCATTTGCAAAGATGAATAAAGAATGTATCTAGATTCTTTTGCCATAAGAAATTGTACATGATTTTGTTGGGTATGTGTTATATTATTTGCACGAGTAGTAGTGTCTGAGCGCCTGCACTAGGTGCCCAGGGGGGTTAGAGGGGGGGCCACTAGGCCCCCCCTTGGTGGGTACAGGGGGGCGGAGCCCCCTGCGCCGGGGTTCGAGGGAAGCTCCCCCGAAATTTTTTTTTCGGGCCGACATATTTCCGGGATGACATATTACCGGGACTACATGATATTAGGTGGTTTTTGGCACATGGTTTTTTGCCGATGGTTTTCTATTTCCGGTTAAGGAATTAGGGTTTTGGACT
>CBVK0101021005.1:0-10055 GCA_900067695.1 Picea abies
ACCTCCGACCCTAAGTCAAGGACCACATAGTCTATATCATACTCTCCAATTTGACCATTCAGATGTAGTTCCTTATTTTTCCTTCTCTTCTTGTATAGTTGATGTACTAATTTATTCAATAAAGGATATACCCTTCCTATCTCATACTGTCTGACCAAATTTTGCAGTTCTTGTATGTCTTTCTCATCTTTAATCAGCTCTATAAACGTATATAAGAAACTGACAAGTTTACTTTCCTCTTTTCCATATTCGGGTGAAGAAGACTGATCAAATGCCAGAGTCATTCCACATTATTTTAATTCTAGTCGTGTCTTTGATGAAGAACCTTGGTCTCCCATAAATTCTCTTATTGCCTCCTCGAACATTTGTTTTTATTTCTTTGCATCAAAATCTTGTGTCTTCTCTGCAACTTTCCTGACTCTTGATTCTTTTGTGGTATTTCCTTGGGTTATTATGTCTTCTCCTGTAACAGCACCTCCTCGAGTGATAACAACCACTCTAGGGTCTGCTCCCCAAGTTTCTTCTTTGATTAATTGTATTTGTGGGTTCTACTGAGGTCCTCGTCTCTGTTGAAGTTTAGCCAGCAATGCTGGACATTCCTCGATAACATGCTCAAAGGAATTGCAATAGCTGCAGTTGAGGACATTTCAAGACTTGTTAGACATTGCAATAAGAAAGTTGCAAGTCAAGTAGTCACATCAATACTGACTACAGAAAATTTCTTGTTTAGAAAAAGAAGTAATGAACTTACATATATTAATTATGAACATGCATATGCATAGAATGATGAGTCATTATATTTTATTAATTTTTTTGGTAATTATGATTGAATTGCTAGGTGCAGGCAATTCTAAGATCATTTCATATAGTTTTGTACATATTACAATTGAATTATGATGTACAGGAAATACTAACAATTGTTGGTTGTATGTAAGAGGAAGCATTGCAGGAAAAATGTTATGCCGTTTGGTTCTTGTGGAAAACCACCAGGAAGGTTGCACTCCTGATATGGCAAGAGACAAGAAGAATTATGAAATAGATTCTCATCTTTTGGGGAAAAGTTGAATTCCTTTTTTAAACCAAGTTTGAGTTCCTAAATGAATTCTTTTATGCTCTCTCATGATAACTGCATGTGGGTCATGTAGATGAGATGATATTGATTAAAGTTGGAATGTTGACTACAAAGAGTAGCTCAGGGAAGATGTTGATTGGAGACAATGAATCTTACCCTATGGATTCCCGATGGATCTGGGTGTGTGTACACTTCTCCTTAGGTTTCCTTGGAGAAGGTTGGAGCCCTGGGTGTGTGTACACTTCTCCTTAGGTTTCCTTGGAGAAGGTTGGAGCCCTGGAGGGAGAAGTGTGGGGATAGGTTCCCCTGTTTAAGGCCTAGAGGGTACTTGGAGACCTTCGAGCGCAATTGGAACTCCTGGAGCCATGGTTCTCTAAGAACTCATGTCCGACCTGTGATGGAGCCCTAGAAGGAAAGTGGATACTACCTTGGGTTGTATAGTCATGTGGGGAATGAGAGACTGTTGGTTGAAGTGTTGTTGAGGTTTGGTACCTTCACCTAGACCATGTTTACATGGATTTTGGACTGTGGCTATCTTGGGAAGCCATTGTGATGATGGAATCATAGCCCTGCTTAGGGGTAGAAGGTCTTCTCAATCAAAAGATAAGTATCAATTCTCTATTCATTGTATGTTGTGTATCTTATATAAAGGTTATAATGTTATTAGAATTTCTAGTATATATATTTCATGTATGTTCTAATGTTTCTTTCGAATGAATAGGTGTATGAGAAGAGTTTTTACACCTATGGAATCATAGCCCCTGGTAAGAGTTTATCAACAGTGAGATCTAAGGTTGGGTGGAACATCCTAGATCTATAACCAGTTAGTGCTTTTAATGAGGTTTAATTGAAGCATGTAATAAGGAAAAATGAGTTGAATACTTTCCTGAATAATCTCTATGGAATAGAGAAATTGAATTTAAGTTGTAGTATGAACACCATAATTGGTGCTTGAAAGTAGAGCATTAGGTGGATAACAAGATTCTAATAGCTAAATCTTGGATATTTTTGAAGAATTTTTGAATTGTATATGTATAAACAAGTTCAACTAAGGACAACGCAAAAATAAGGGGAGAGGATTGTAATATCCCCAGATAGAACCCCATTTGTAATTATGAATTATAAACATGTTTGTTAGATTGGTGAGTCGAGTTATAATAAGCTAGGAGGATTATGTGATGATTAGGCCAGAGATCCTAAGATGTTAATGCCATGAGCTTGTTTTGTATATGTAATTATGCAGATCATTAATAAAAATTATACATCATTGCGTGCAGGCCAACCATGAAGAAAGAGTATGGGGGGCTAAGCTCCACTAGCCTGGGTAAGGGAGGGGGCTGAGAGAATGGGGAAAAAGGGATAAGTTTAAGAGCTTAAACCCAAGAAATAATATATAATTATTATTCTAAAGGTTGTAAATAGGATTCTAATTTATCCTAAGTTCCTTTAGAGAGGGGAATGAGTTCCAAGTGGAGAGGAACATGCTCCTGAAGAGAGAAGTGTCATCCAAGACGCATGCATATTTAAGGGGGGGGTTCTCACCATTATCACCATTCAGACCAGGATATCTATCCCTTACCTCAACTCACAGATACACTAAGCAAGTACGCAATGATCCAATCCTCCATTGTCAAATTCTAAGACACCCAAACCTCTGCTACAAGCCCGAATGGTTACCCTTGTGACATCTATAACATGTGGGTTGCATGCATATTGTTCTATCATTATCGTCCTCCATGTCTAGTTTTTGTTGATGTGATCACCATGCCCATGTATTGAGGATTCAGAGTGAAGAAGCGGGTTGTCAGGCCCATGGATAGAAGAAACAGGTTGTCAGGTATGTGAGAAACTCTCTTCAGGTGAGAGATTTTGTTGAGGAAGTGATTTCTTCTGGAGGAATTCCAGTAGCAACTGCAAAGATATGAGAATTCCTGATCCATCCTATTGTTGAAGCCCAATGAAGGGAAGGTGTAGCAGCTGATGGGCTGTTGGACAGTAAAGGTGTACACTCCTGGGGTGGGAAAGGCATTGTGGGGGAATGAGAGTCTGTGAGTTATGGGTGTAAGTGGCTCCTTGGAGAAAATCATTCTTGTAGACTAGTGCAACTTCTTGTTGTCCTTGCCTATCCTAGGAATCCCTTTCCCGATGGAGTATAGTCCCAGCTCGAGGGTGATCCACTGCTGAGAGTGATGAGCAATGTGGTATATGACTGGGAGGATCATGGAAGATGTGCACGCAGTTGGTGGACTTCTATTAAAATATAAGTACCACTTATATGTTCATTTAGATGTTGTGTATTTGTACATGTGTTACAATTGATGAGTAATGCCTATATATGTTGTATGTGTAGGCTTATTACTATTTCTGCATTAATATGTGTATTAGTAGAATATGTTGTATGTTTATGTTATATATATATGCAGATGACAATTGTTATTTCTACAAGGTATCATTTCATGGTCTAGGTGTCCTGGAGGTGTATGATGTTTCTGCAAGTATCTTTATGTGGAATAGCCTAGTAGATTAACGTTGGGGTCATCACAGAATGGTATCAGAGCATGGAATTTTCTTTTGGTGGCATGGCCTAGCCTATTGGTCTATGGTCAGGGATGTAGCATAGATACAATCATTAGGTAGCATTTCCTGAAAGACGTTTGATGGTCGAGGACGTTACAAATTGGTATCAAAGCATGAAAGTTTATTTTGTTGGCATGGACCAGCCTGTTGGCCTATGGTCAGGGATGTAGCAAAGATATATTTGTTAGGTAGCATTGTCCAGTAGAGGTTTGATGGTCGAGGAAATTACAAATTGGTATCATAGATGCTTAATAAGTGGTGTTTCCCAGCCTATGTGGTGGTCGGGAATGTTACAAATTGGTATTAGAGTGTTATCTGGAGTAGCATGGCCAGACCTGGGTGGCCGGGGATGTCACAAAGTTGTATGTAAAAAACTTGTATTCTTACTCCCATCCATGATTGAGAGTTATTGTTCATTGGACATGTTCCAAAGACATTATTTATCATACAATGATCATCCTGACATTGTGAGGCTACAAAAATAAATTGTTTTTGAATGGATGTGGAGAACTATAAGGTTATGTATTTTTGTTCACCAACAATCTCATTTTCTTCAAAAATAAAATGTACCACCCTTTCCTCTTGTTGTAAATGCCCTTTTTCTTCTTATGTTTGGAATATCTCCTCTTCATTAAACTCTACACCAGAAGAGAAATCAACAGCTTGAAAGTTGAATGTAAAGTGATAACTTTTATTGTCGCTTTTGTTTATCCCATGCTAACTTCATCATTCGGCTTTGTATAAACCAATTGTGACCATTGAGATCCCACTGTAATATTTTATCCATGACCATATTGGATCAAATCTTCATGTGTATCTAGTGGATGTTCATCAAATCCATCCTTAAACTCATTGCCAACATTACTCTCAGATTGATAATATGAGAGGTCACAATTTCCCTCCAATGGAGGATGTGGAAGATATTATTTCTCTTGAAGTGAGACATTAGGGTTCTCATTTTCAAATTCAGGAACATAATCCAATGTAAATAAATTTTGACATATTTAATTATATTTTTCTTCTAAATCCTTTTCTTCAGTGTCTTGGAACAATATCAAAAAGTTTAAGAGATAAACATATCTTTCATGAATATTTTCTTCAATGACTTGAGCTCATTGATTTAACACTTTCCAATTGGACTTTGCTTTTTTCTTCAATAAAAATCTCAAATTCATGGGAAAATAATTTTCCTACCAAATAAAAATGATGAAATCATTTGGAAACATTTTGTGAGGAATATCATGAAGGCCTTTCATAAATATAAAAGTAAAATTTTTAACTATCTCTATTTTACTCATCTATATTTCAGCCAGTTTAAAGAAAAGATAATATGTATCTTTCCTCGGGAAATATTTCTCAACAAATAAATTTTCTAATACATACCAAATAGTGATTGTTCCAGGTATCAATGAATAAAACCATTCACTACCATTTACATTTAGAGTTAAGATAAACAATCAGTAAAAATGTCATCTTCATCTACATTATAAATATCACAAACATTATCAAACTTAACCAAATGCTTCTCGGCATCCTTTGAAGTATTTCTAAAGAGCATGAGAAACTTGTCCATAGAAATATTTGGCATGAGATTAACCTCTCCTTGCAAACTAAGGGGGCCTCTGTGCAACCCTTTATTTCTTTGAGAACCTTCTCCCTTTACTGTAGCTTGATGAACTTTTGTTGGTCTTGGTGGGGAAGTAAAAATATCACCACGACATGAAATAAACTATTTAGTATAGTTTCCATATATATCTTCTTGTAATTCCAAAATATTTTTAGTGGAGTCATCAGAGCATCTTTCTTAAAAATCCAGAATTTTAATAATGGAGTTGCAAGGGAGCTTATCCTCTCAGATATTGTATGGTTTTTTTATTCTCCAAGAATTAGCATAACCAAATTCTGCCTGAAACTTCAATAATATATATTCAAGGCCATATGATGTTCCTTGAACAAGGTTTTCAAGAACCTAGTTCATCTTAAACCATTCAGATAGAAATATTTCTATATCTCTTTCCAAGACTTGAACCATACAACTTCTAGTTTTTCAATAATATCTAATTCCTATAAAAAAAGTATCAAATTTCCTGAAAATGAATCTTTTTCCTAGTGTATTTTCCAAAAATGATGATCTATTTTCCTATCAGGGACAAGATTCAACCTCCTATGGTATTCTTAGCGAATTTATTAATATCCCCTGTACGTTTTTGTATAGGTGATAGTCCTCTTTCTCACTTAGATTTTAAATTCACTTATTCAAAAGATTAAATATTCATATCATCTACACATGAGAGTGGACCAGGTGGTGAAACAACCAAAATGACAAATGATAAATTATAAAATAAAAACAATAACCTCGCTTAAAATATATAGAAAATATATATCCATTCCATCAAATCCATTCATTTGAGCAATGAGGAAAAAAGATTCAAAATAGAACTCACAAGAAAGAAAATAGATTGGTGTTCCAAAATCATAGAGATTTAAATAATTTAATTCATTTATTATCATAAGATGCATGGGAGAAACACACTCGATATCTCATGCTTATATAAAATTCATAAATCAGAAAATTTATGAACTCTTGGACTATCTCTTTGCGGGAGTCTTCAAAGGAATATTACACATAGATTGTTCAAGTTTGAATAATTTTTTTTCCTAAAGCACAATGTGTTCTTGCAAATGAAATGGGATGGGGCTGCCATGGACCATATATAGCATAGGTAACCTAGAAGAAAAAGAGAAAAATGAATCAAGGATAGACTTTACCAGTACAAAATAAACCAATAGAGTTGGATGATCAAATATTGGGAAGAAATAAGGGAAATGCTCTGAAAAGAGTGTACTGACAGAAGTGTAATGATGAATGGATGTCCCTTTTGTGTTTGTATTGAGCCTATATATAATTGTAACTTGATTCTTTTCAGTTCATTTGTTTATTGGTTCAGTTATCTATTTCAGTGAAATCTTGAGCCACTCTTCGATGTACTCTTTTAATGGTGGGATTCTTATGTTCTACTTCACCTAGAGGTGAAAATATTTCACCTTTCTTTATAATATTCTCTTCATATTATTGGAACTTCATTAGGGTAGGGAATTTTCTCTTTTTTTTCAATGAAATATTAGGTCGCTTGGTACATGTGAACTTAGATATTCATGCCCTTAAATGGGACCCACTTTAGAAGTTCATAAATTTATTTTAATAAACCATTTTCCAAAAAATAATTTGTTTCCAAACCATAAATAGCAATGATTATATTTTAATTTTTATGGCATGATAACTATCATTCCATGCATGGAAATGATTTCTAGGTTGTTATTCATGTCTCTATCTTTCCAAAAATCTCTCATTTTCTCAATTTGGACATCAGTAACTCGATTTATGGCCTTTGAAAGATAGGCACTCAACAATAATTGATCTATTATCTATGTGAATCCCAGGCCCTTGATTTGAAAATCCACCTTATATATCCCACATGCATTGTGGGAGGATCCTCATATCATGTTTATAAGCACATGGCATCCCCAATTTTTATTTTTTTTAAGTAGAGATATCCATGGAACCCTACATAGTTTATTCATAGTATAGCTTTTGATTGACACCTCATTCCCTATTCATCATGCATAGTCATTGTTGAGTAATCTGTGTCCAATTATTGGCATAGGGTCAGATCCAGGGCTCAACGATTCAGTAGCACACCAAAAAAACCCCAACTATCGGCCCTTTTGGTAACACCTATAAAGCAGATGAACCGAGGTAGAAGTAGGGGTGGTTGCAAGAATCAGATGTCTGCAACATAGTTGGGACACAGATATGTGATTAGAATACCTTAACATAACACTTAGCAATCAACATTCATTAGAAATTCACCCTTATTTACATCGCAAATACAAATCCTAGTTACAAAATAGCAAAACATCCCACAAGATCTAATACATCCATCACTTAGCACATAGAAATAGATCAGATCTAGAGCTCATTCACATTACTAAGCACTACGTTATAATATCAGATGCATCTAACATATATCATTGCACTAATAATACATCACATAAACGACTATAATGCACAAAAAAACCACAACACAGGATATACGTGGTTCACCCCAGTATGGGGCTACGTCCACCAACACTTATCTTGTTTATTATCTTCTCTCAATATTCTACAAGCACAAAGCCACCAGAACCTACTCTGCATAGGACAGGAGATCTGTTCACACCTTGCTAGATCCTCCTTCCCTGAGCTAGGTTTAAGCACAAATCCTTCTTACAAGCTACACACAAGCCTCTTACAATCACTTGCACTCATCTCTACAAGTTCTTAACACACACTAAGCACAAAGCCTTTGCAATCACATAGATCAAACTCTAGCAGTTAGCATATTTGCCTCATTACCCTTACCACCCCCTTACTTAAATCACCTATATTTCTATTTATACATTAAAAAATGGGCCTAAACATGGGTAAACCCATGGGTTGACATACCATACCCATTACATAAACTCTAAACCCAAAATGACCTAAGAAAGGGATGAGATCCCACGATCTCCACTTCTCCTTGTGCTCCACCTTCAATCAGCCTATTGAAGTCCCAAAATTGGTCAAACATGACCCAAGTTATCCAAAACTTGGTCAAGGGCCAACAAATTGGTCAAACATGACCCAAGTTATCCAAAACTTGGTCAAGGGCCAACAAGGCCCCAACACGCACCTCTGACTCGTCCTGAGTCACTCTGATCTGGGTAACTCTACCTGAAATGCCTCGAGCCTAGATAGAGCTTCTTCAACTTGTTGCCTCACCAGAGCCTCCTGCTCAATGAACTCTTGAATAACCTTCTCCATCATAGGTCCTTCCAATTGTTGTTCAACTGACTTGACTACTTGTTCTAGATGTGCACCTTGTCCTTCAATATCCTTAAAAAGTATGCAAGTTGCATCCTGCACTGGTTGGAGTTGTTGGGTAACTTCCATGACCTTACTCTGAATGGCATGGGATTGCTGTTGAACCATGCTCTCTTCTTGGGATCTTTTCATCCTCTCAACTAGTGATAGTAGCTTTAACTGTGCTTGCACTGTTTCTTCTTGTTTTTTTTCCTCGTGGAGCTATGACTCTAGTGTCTTGAGCTCAAGGTCCTCTGTAAGGAATTCGTAGGTCTGCACACTTCGACTGCTGAGTTGTTTGCATTCCAAGGCTAATTCCTTGATTCTCTCAACTGTGCTCCTTGCAGTTTATTCTCTTAGATCTCACACTTCCTCTGATGTGCTTGGCACTACTTGTAACTCCACTTTGGATATCCTCTATTGGAGTTGTTGAATGTCTTCGAAAAGCTTCCCTACTTGTCCTTCTACTAGGTCTTCTTCCATCTATTCTAATCCCATCATAGAGCGAAGTTCTCTAATGAATACTTCTTTAACTCTAATTATTTTTGTGAGCAGTTGTTCCTTCTCCTTCTGGATCTGCACTCTATCCTATGAAAACTTGGATTTTATGAGGATCAATAGCCAACTAAAATGGAACTCGTAGCCCTGATCTTGAGCTTTGCAGCAGTATTTCTCTAACTAGTTAAGGAGGAAGCTCACCCAGTTCATTTATAGCCCTTCCATGCATCTTGACGCATACCTGCCCTCGACGACACGACCGCTCCTACCCAGGACCTTCTCTAATTCTGGCCCTGAGAGTCAAAGTACTCTTCCACTCCACTCGAGAGTCTACTACCCACAGTAAGCTCCTTCGGAGATCTCCCTTTCAGAAATCGGGGTATCGAAATTCGCGATCTCATAAATTCTGTGAGCACAGTCACATGCAACTCAAAACCCCGAACCCCGATGGTCAACGGGTCAAACCTTTCGGATATCGGAATTTTCCCTATCGGGATATCGCCCTTTGCAATGTCAACACTCTGTATTTTAAAACCCCGAGTGCCGGAGTGCTGATTCCCCGAGACTTCGCCACCTGTCTCCCACTAGTACCTAGGGCCCCACTCAGCCACGTCACCTCCTTCGCTCGCGAGTTCTTTGCATTGGGAAACCCCGAATGCCGAAACCCCGATTCTTCGGATTCGTGCCACCTGTCCCTCTGACAATCGACGATTCCCACGAAATCGGGAAATCGCAACTTGTGATTTCACGAGCTGTAAAATTCTTACCTCGCCAACCCCTGAACGCCGAACCACCGAAGCCTGATGGACTTTTATCCTCCTCGCCTATGCTAATGGGTTATCTCCCTCGCAACTATTCCACGATCCAACGATCCTCGGGACTTCGCGATTTCTTTCGGCAATTCCTAGCCGATGATTCCCCTCCTTGAAAACCTCCTTTTCTCCGAAGCTTCTTTTGGTTCAAATCTCACCCAGGTTTGTTCCCACGGTATGTACGAGGAGCTATCCCTCCTGAGCTTATTTCCTC
>CBVK0101021006.1:0-10055 GCA_900067695.1 Picea abies
ACATTACTAATGTAATATTCCCTAATTAAGGGGTAATGTGCCATTATTTACGGTTTAACAGAGCATATCATTTCAAAGGAGAGCATATAGCATTAAAGAATATCATAGCACATCAAAGGAGAACATATATCATTAAGGAAGACAACAATTTACAATACCATTAAAAGAGAGCATATAACATTAAAATGCACTAAATATAGAATTAAAGAAGAGCATGTCACTTCAAAGGACATCATATCATGTCAAAGAAGAAAACAATTTACAATACCATTAAAATAAGAGCATAAAACATTAATGAGTATAGCATTAAAGAAGAGAAACTATAAAAAGAAACCCATTTCATTTATAGATATGAACTCTGAATCTAAAATGATAATTTGAAATTTTACTCCATATTCCTAATTCATGTAATTCAACCTTTTTATTATTTAACTGGAACTGCATTGATCTGGTAGACTCCTGCCCTGGAATATATAAAGGGGGAAAAGGAAAACCACAGGGTAAGCACCCAAAATTTTGCTGGTAATGAGATCACCAACTGTTGTGTGGGAAGAGGAATTTTGCTAGCTTGGGAGAGACATTTCACTGTGCAAGGATGAGAAGAATCATTAGGCTTTGGAGGGACATTTTCTGAGTAAAAAGAGAGTAAAATCGCGAGGAATTTCATTGTGTAATGATGAGCCAAATCATTGTGTAATAAGGGTGTGATTCCCTAGGTAATGCAGAGCAATGGCCATCGTAATTTGTAGAGATATCTATACTAACTTGCTGAGGGAAGATACGATCTCCATGGAATAAATTGAAGGACAACAAAGCATGGAAACATAGAGGCTACTTCATGTAATGTACCTCAAATTTCCAAAATAAAAATAAAAAACAATTTGTTAGGGGACATTAAAGCTCCTTGAATCTTCAACATATGTTCAAAACATAACTTTATTCCTTTATTTTATGCATATTAAATTTATCGTCGTTGTTGGATTAAAATCATGCACTTCTTTGTAATTAAGATGATTGTGACCAGGAGAACTATCATGTCTAAGTTAATTCATGCTATCCAAAAGGATTACTATGCATAATAAACTATGGACAATAGACTAGTATAATGTTTTTCCATAACGTTTGCATTATCCAATATGATATATGTATTTCTTACTGTATCGATGATAACAACTATAGTATGAATACCATAACACGGATACTATTCCTATCAATATATATTTATATATGTTGTTTAGCAAATAAACCAACCTATGGAAATATTAACACATAAAAATATGTAACCAACATATGGAAATATTAGCAAATACCAATATGTATATATATTCATTTATCATATGACATAAATATTAACCATTATATATATATATCATATATCATATGGACTATTATAAAAATAGCACTATTCCTAGAGATTATATCATATAATATGACAATCCACCACAATGCATTTCATATCATAGTGCGTTGAATAATTTCTATGCAAACATTTAATATCATTACATAGGGATTGTTATAAGGTTGTTGTTCCAATGAAGATTTTGACATATTGTAATGATAAAACACCATAACAGTTATGGTTTTTCTCTTGCGCCACACACATAACCGATACCTAACAACGTTAAACCCTACTAGACTAGTGACCTAGCCCAACATTGAATACGTTTGAAAACCATGTTAACAACGTTAAACCCTACCAGACTAGTGACCTAGCCCAACATTGAATACGTTTGAAAACCATGTTAATGGCGGATCTCAGATCGATCTGGAGGCATTTACCACTTTCTATTTTCATTAAAGGGAGGTTTGTATCATACTTCTCAAGATGAACACTTTGGCAGCCACACCCAATGCAAGCTTGCCATCTTCGATGCTTCACATGGTAATGGTACTAAGTGTACACGACAACCATTACTCCTCATTGCAAGGTTTTCGAGTTCACCACCATTCATTTTTTTCCCTTTTTGGTTCTATATTCAATAAAACCTACCTCTGTGTTGTGTGTGAATCAGCCTCTACATATCACATTTGTCTCCACTCTTTGTATGGATGACGACCTGGGAAAAAGTAGGCCTTGGTAAACAATGGAAGAAGGAGGATGCCCATTTGATTTCTCTTTGTGCGAGGTAAGTAAAGACCTACTTTCTTCAGTACTATGCAACTCATGAATAAATATTTGTTCGAAGAAAGGTAGGAACATATAGGATTTTATTAATAACTTCCATGTTTCTTTCTTTATTTAAGGGTTACAAAGCATTACCACCATGCCTATGTATGTGTTTTCTCCCGAGTTTCCACCATGGCCCAAAGTTGTTCTTACTAGTTAAATTCTTCGGTGTTCCTTTCAGGTTTCTTGCATCCACTATTGTGACATTGTTAACCATTATCATTTTCACATATCTTATTCATTTATAATCTGTGTAAGATTTATTAACACTATGTAATTCGTAAATATGTACTTAGTAATTATATTAGCATTCTGTGGACATTTGTAATGGAGATTCTGAGTAAGAATATATCTATAGGTTTAATCCTTTGTAGTTTTGTGTTCTATGTTTTTACGTTACCATTCTATGGGAATTTTATTTCTCTGCGTAAATACATGCATATATACCAATTTAATCATCTATGGAATTAGTGGATGCATTGTATGCATTTATGCGGAAAATAACTCTTCTATGGGGCTTTTTATAATGTACACTTTGTATGCATGGAAATAGTTTACCTTATGTTCATGAGTTACCTTCTCGGCTCCATACAACAATATATATTGAGAAAAAATTAACCCTATGTTCCTAATTTACCTTCGGTGTTTGTACAGTGAAAAACATATTGGTAAAATTAACCCTTTGTTCGTAAATTTACATTTTTTTTCCTCGAGTGAATAGGTATTGGGAAAGTTTTAACCCTTTGTTTCATAAATTACCTTATTTGTTTTTATATAGAATAGATATATGTATATAAAAAAACATCAAACCTTTGTTCGTAATGCGTAAATTAACTTTGGTTTTATACATAGCAACATGGTAGAACATTAATCGTTCGAATATTACATTGCCTATATCCTTTGGATTGCCAAAAGGTCTACCTCTATGGATTTTCCCATCGACACTTAAACTCTCTCCAGTTAGAGTTGAAATGTTTAGAAAAGAGTCGACCACTCATAGGGTTCGATCCTCATTTTACACAGTCATGATTTGAAACTATGTAATGTTATTTAAATTTATTTACTTTTCATGAACAATATACAGGGATTTGATATCTATTAGAAATACTTCTTGTTGATTAAATCAATCCACTGTCTATTTAGGAACTGTCATTTCTCTCTATTTTATAAGTAAAATTATTTATGCATGGATACATTAAATTAGTGATGGGGCCCTGTTTATTTTGAGAGGGTACCCATCAGCCTATTTTGGGTCGAATCCTCCTCTTCCTGGATCGTTCACAGATCATTGCAAAAGAACTAGTGGTGAACTGGTTCTTCATCGAACCCAAGACAAATATTGAATCATCTTGTTTCTACTATTTTATTTCCATTAGATACTTAGAATAGTTCACTAAATTTATCATATGTTCTCTTTTTATAGGTTAAAACAAACGAGGGAAGCAAATCAAGGAAACCCTCTTGCTCAAAAGGTATTCGAGTTTTGATCTAGGTGTACATAATTATGCAATCTTCTTAGATTCTATCTACAAGTGTTAATGGAGTCTTTGGCCTATGGTCACTGTAATATTTGAACCATGATCATTTGAATGCACAGGTTGTTTTGTAACTAATTTTGAACAAGGTTAATTGAGTGTAACAACTACTTTGCCATACATTTGTAGACTATTGAATCACTATTTTCTGTGGTTATTGATAATATAAAGAATATGTAAATATATGTAGACTATTATTCGTTATATCTATTCTTTATGGAACTTGTACAGATTTGAAATAGTAATTCAATATATATATAATTCAATGGTGAATAGGAATATAGCCATTCCTTTATGCATGAACATATATGTCTATACAACGTTCATGAAAAAAAAATTATAGAAACGATTGTATGTTTCTATTGGTTATATATATATATATATAGTCGTTCATAGGTATATAACCATATTTAATGATTAACAAGAACATACAAAAATTCTATCATTTCTTTAGGTATGAATACCTATATGTGTACATATAGTCATTTATACATATCTCTAACCATATTTAATGATTAATAGAACATACAATAGTTCTATTATTTCTTCCAAGTGAGAACATATATATGTATATACCATCATCTTATAAACCATCACAGTCCTAACAAATAATAATCAAACAAAATATTGACAAGGAATGTAAGTAAAGGTACATATCTGAAAATCTGATGTTGGGACACAAATGGAACAGCCACGTTCCACCCAACCATAGAAAAAAAAAAAAATTACTTTCCCTGTTCACCCCCTAGCATGACCATGATTTCATAAAGGAAAACTAAAATGATCCTCCTTAGCTACAGTCACCTTCCACAAATCAAAAATTCCCTTGCCTCACACTAACATTGTTCATAACAGTAAGTATTTTCCTTTCTCCAACATACTAAGCAACGTCCTTCCTCCTCCATATGTTGTTTTTATATGCATCTTGTGCCTAGGTCATTCCTTCCCTCCTTGGGAAATTTGCAACTTTACAAATCCCTGATTTTAAGGTGTTTCTAGTGATCAAATCCCACATTTTCCACTTGTAAAAATTAGCCTTGAGGTAACTCAAATATGTTGCCCACTCATGTAGTCATTGTCAGCTATTTTTAACCTCGTTGTTCCATTTGTCTTCCAACATTTAATTTATAAAAAGTTTGTCTTTCACATGTGTCACAATAAAAGAAGTTAGTTGGGCAAGTCAAATATTTTCCCAACAATCATAAATAATTAATTACAATAATAAAATTCCAAATTCGTATTTTCCATAAATGGCAAATAATTTCCCAATGTGAATTTTCCAAAAACATAAATTTATTCCCAAGTACACTTAGACTTTAATATTCTAATATTTTTGGGGATTTCACAATCCACTTCTTCCTACTCACCTTCCTCCAATTGGTTCCATTGAAAAAGATCCTTCAACCTACACTAGCATCATACTTTCCTAGATTTCTCCATACAATACGGGAAGTGCTTAATAATATTTCCAATGATTCCTTAAATGGTCATTGTACATGTTCACAGTTCAAGTCATTACAAGGAGAACACCTTCAAGCGAACTTTTTTGTCGAGGTCTTTACCGTTACAAAATTTGGAAAAAAATAAAAATGAAAAACTCGTCTACAACCTATATTATTGGTTGCAGAGGTTTTAGTGGAGGTTTTAACATATGTTCCATATGACTAAATAATTTTGGGAGGTCATAGGTTGTAGCAAAGATTTTTTTTCTTCACTGGGTTTATTTATAATAAACATATGGATGTGATATTGAATACAACACAAAAATTCACACACATAAATGAGAAGCACTGGTGTGCACATATAAATGAGAAGCACTAGTGCACATACATAAATTTGTATGTAAATTTGGATCTTCAAAAGAATCTACCCACTCCAAAGACTTTGTTTATAAATCTCTCTTGTCCAAATATCCCCTCTAAATTTAAAAAAAAATTGAAATAATGATTAGTATTTTCATTTATAAACACATACATTTTGAAAATATAAAATTCTCTGTCATTTTTCACTATATATTTCGGTGCATTTATTAGATTTGGTAATTTTTTAAAACCTTTAACGGTGTTCCCGATAGTAAGATGCACCAGATATTTTATTATATGAGCACCGATGCGCTTTGTTTTTGGGGAAGCAACAATGAGTTTTTTTAATAGGGGAACATTAGTGAGTTTCTTTATTAGGGATAATAACAATGCACTTTATTACTCTGGGGGCACCATTGTTTTTCACAGGAATATGCACACCAATGTGCTATTCCTATACAGTGTGCACCGCAAACTACAAAATATTATTTTAATAGAAAATTGACAACAATAGTATTTGGGATACAATTCAATGAGTGATCCCATTGAAATAGATACCAAATGATGCATATACAAGTAAATAAACCATATAAAAAACTATTTCTTTAAAGAAATTTCTACTTGTGAAATATAGAGGGGAAAACCATCAGAAACAATAGGAAGGTTGGGATTCTAATACTAAATGTAATTTTCAAACCCTTTTGATTGTTTATAACGAGGTGAAATTTGTTTCAATGAATCATGGGAAAGATTGAGATGATGGATAGAATAAAATGAGATACCTGAAATTTTACCTCTCAAAATTTGTATGTAAATTTGGATCTTAAAAAAAATCTATCCACTCGAAAGCCTTTGCTTGTAAATGTCCCTTGCACAAATATCCCCTCTAAAGTTTAGAAAAATAATGAAACAATGATTAGGATTTTCATTTATAAAAACTTAAATTTTGAAAATATAATATTCTTGCTTATTTTTTCACTGTATATTTCGACGTATCGATTCAGTTTAGTAATTTTTTATTTTATTTTACCCTTTAATGGTGCACTCGATATAAATATTCAATGGTGCATTTATTATATGAACACTGGTTTTGATCCAGGTGGATAATGGTGGCCACCCACTTGTTCCAAATTCAAACTTGCTTACCTTGACAATTTTCAGTTCAGCGTGTTTCTTTGTAATGGGGAAATTTCTTTGTAATTGTGGGTTTTGCACTTTTGAGGCTATCCTCAAGACCTACACAACATCCAGGTGGATAGGGGTGGCTTCCCTCCTATTCCAACTGGCTTAATTTTGAATTTTTCATGTCAATACATTATTTTGTACTTCCAGGGCTCTTTTGGCGCCCGAAAAAGGTTCTTCTTGTCTTTCCAAAGTCGAACTATAGACAAAGTCGAAGTTTGATGACATAGTGTGTAGTTCTCAAAAATACCTTTCCAATGGGCTATCACACACCTAAAACATAGATAATATGAAAAAGTTACGATACCAGGAAGTTGATCTACTAACTTATCCCAACGGGGCGCACATGACTTTGAGAACTTCATCTCCTAGGGTTAGGTTTTTGGATGTCTAGGGTTTTGGAATTCATGTTTATTATAAAAGGGCCTTCATAGCCTCATTTTAATCATGTTCTTGTGAATGAGAATAGACGTCACATCCATTCTGAGAGATAAAGATGCCACCATCCTAGCGAGTCTTGCACTCTATATACTTACAACCTCTGTACATTTCTTTCATTGATAGAAATCATGTAATGTTGTATTTCTCTTTTTCTCACAATATTTATGTATATTTATTTGTAATATATCTACTTTCATTTTGTTCCAAAAATAATCAATATCAATGGTATCAGAGCAAATTGCTCTTGATCATTTTTCAGTGCATGTCCCTGATGAGTTCCAAGTATAGAAAGTTGGTTCTCAAGCTTGTATCTCTTGAGGAAAATTGCTCTCGCACTCCCAAGAAACCCTCCATTGCAAAAAAAACAAATGGCAGAGGATAATATTCTTTTAACATGCTTCTTGGGCAATCTCTCATGTGACAGACGGACGAAATGATGGAGAATTTTTCCCACATCCTTTAATGTTTTCCAATAGAAACATACACATATTCATCAAGAGACCACTTTGGAGGAACTTCTTCATTCAATGTACAAGTTAATTTTGATATTACGGTATTTGAAGGTCAGATAGATGCAGATGCCTTAGACAAATGGTTAAATCTGCTAGAAGGTTATTTCTCTATTCACAATTTTTCAAACAGGGAAAAGATTACCGTCGCACTCCTCAAGGCTCCCCCCCATGTCAAACATTGGTGGGAAACCTGTTGGGAGAAAATTTCCATAGAGGAATCAAGAATATATGGGGTTGATCCCACTTAATATTTTTTTTTGGATGCAGTCAAAGAACCATACGAACATGTTGATAACTATTAAGACCAATACATGAGATGGACTACACTATGACAAGAGAAGATCCAAACAGTGTTGGAGTTCAAAAATTATTTTCATACATGGCACACCAAGATGGGTATCAAAGAATCCAAGCGACATATGGTTTTGAAATACTATGGGACTCTGGATAGGTACATCCAAACCTAAATGGATTTCCTAAACATCTCATCATTGGGAGTTTCCTATCGATATGTTGTTCCAAACCTAAATGGATTTCCTAAACATCTCATCATTGGGAGTTTCCTATCGATATGTTGTCAAAATCGAGCATAAATGTAGGCACTAGAACAAATGGGAGTTCGGGTATTCAAATACACAACAACCAAAGCATGGTAAAGATGGCCCTCACCAATAGCCTCTCGACAATGAGTCCAAGACACATGAAAATAAGGGTAAAGGAAAGATGAAGAATGACACTAGGAAGTGGTGTGACTTCAACAAAATCCCTTGGAACAACACCGATGAATGTCGCTTGAAACAATCATTGGTGGCCGATATAAAAAACAAGGAGTTGAACACTGATTCATAATTTGATCCATAAAATATTGAAAAATAGACTAATCATTGACGTAGACCCCACTATTATTGTCATGACCACAACAATTCAACCAGAAAAAGAAGTAGATCCTGAAGAGGGGGAGCTCCTATTCCAATCACATATGTGGATGAAGGGGACCTTGTTGCATTTCATTTTTTATAACAACAACTAGAAGAATCTCATCTCAATTGAGGTTGTCAAGCAGTTGGGGTTGTCGACAACACCACATCCACAACCACAAAAAATTGGGTCACTTCACCAGGGATGAGATCTCCATGTCACCAAACAATGTTGCTTGTCCTATGACATTCATCCCTTCGAGGATGAGGTAGTTTTTATATTTCCCCTCTTGATGTATGTGATGTTGTTTTATGCCAACCATATATGTGGAAACATCTTTGTTTATGCATCTCGACCTCATATTGTCATTATTTCTTTGGGGGGTCATCTCTATAAGATACCATAGGTAGTTCTGACTATTGTTTCACCAAAGCAGTGTTGCAAGATAATCTATTATACTACAAAATCTAGCCTCTTCACATTATGTTCAAAGGATGCACAAAAGGCCACTATAATCACTGCAGCCTCAAGTCCTTCTATCCAAAAAGAGTAGATTGCAGAAGAGAAAGAAGATATTTTTTCTTCACCTACGATGCCTCCTACACAATTCCCCATCAAGCCAAGAGACAATAGGTTGGGGGAACATAGTCAACCCTTCTAGCAACAAGTTCGTGATATCCTTCCACAAACCAAGCAACACAACTTCTCCAGCAAGGCACACATCTCACCAAGATTTATATTCAACAACCTTTCCCCCCTCTTGCTAGGGCACTCAACATAATGGATACCATTTCTTTATAAAGGGGGAGGATTGATCGAGGTAGATATTGGTTTCCACCCACCTTTTCCAAAGTCCAACTAGCTCATCTTGATAGTTTTCAGTTCAACACATTTCTCTATAATGGGAATATTTCTTTGTAATTGTGGGTTATTCACTTTTAGGGCTATCCTGAAGCCCTACACAACATCGAGGTGGATAATGGTGGCCTCCCACCTATTCCAACTCTCTTAGTTTGGAAGTTTTCATGTCAATACATCTTTATGTACTTATAGGGTTGTTTTGGGGCCCTAAACAATGTTTTCTTGGTTTTTCACTATCAAACTATAAATGAAATCAATGTTTGATGGCATAATGTGTAGTTCTCAAAAATACCTTTACATCGAGATATCACACACCTAAAACAAATATCGTATGCAAATGTTACGACCCCGAGAAGTTGATGTACAAACTTACCCCAATGGGGCCCACATGAGTTTTCATGGTTCATATCCTAGGGTTAGGTTTTTGGATGTCTAGGGTTTTGTAATTCATGTTAATTATAAAAATGCCTAGAGAGCCTCATTTTACTCATCTTCTTGTGAATAAGCGTAGTTGTCACATCTCTTCTCAAACATAAAATGTTAGGATATTTAGTCACTTAGGAGTTAGTTAAGATCTACTTGGTCTAATGTGTCATTAGGTAAAAGTGTGTTTCTTAGTGTGTTTCTTTAGTATGCA
>CBVK0101021007.1:0-10055 GCA_900067695.1 Picea abies
TTATTCTCGAAACCAAGAGAAGCTCATTCAAGTATTCCACTTTAGTCTTTATAGAGTCTCGTACATGTTGATATGTTTGTTTATTTATTTAATTATTATTGAGTCATATAGCCTTGTATTGTCTGATCATTTTTGCAAGTCTTGTTAATGGAAATGCAACTAACAACTAGCCTATGTCTGACATGGTTGTATAATCTCTTGCCTCATTCAGATCATGGATGCAGGTATTTAATATTCATTATTTCATTTTAGTTAGTGTGTGAGCATAGTTGCCAAACATTCATGTATATTTCAACACTTTACTAAATTTTGGGCACAAATCACCATAGTATGCATTATTTAGGGTTTACAAAGAAGCAACGTTCATGTTAATTGTAACTTGTAAATTAAAAACACCATACATGAATTTTCTTCCTAGGGCATGCATTTCTCACCATGCCCCGTTTTCTTTAATTTTTATGCATTTTTCCCTTTATGCATTTACAAGGAAAATTTTATCCTTTATGCACAACAATGATTTTTGGTTTCAAAATGCACAACTAAAGTATGAATATATGTAAAATGATAAAATCCAAACTCCACAATTTGAACCATTCGATTTGGAGGTCATATGAGTCTTAGGCGTGCATTTTACAGTAATACGGTTTTACCCTCCATTTTACAAAAAGTTTGGAATCTTGGTTCAAGGTAGAAGTCATTGGTCATTTTAAAATGCACTATATGTGTGTGTGTGTGTGTGTGTACATAATTTTATTAACTTCACCCAAATATAACTAAATTTGGAGCTATATAGAATCATAGGCATGCATTTCCATTAGGTCACTTTATATTGTTTCGGACTTTCAATTTACAAGGTAGAATTTGCTCCTTTTACATAGCAATCACTTTTATGTTTGCAAATGAAAATCTAAATATGTAGACAAGTGTAAAATTATCTAAGACACCCTCAGAAAATTGAACCACTCAATTTCAGGGGTGTTAATATGTAATTTTATTAACTTCACCCAAAAACTTAGATAACTAAATTTGTAGCTATATATAATCATAGGCGTGCATTTCCATTAGGTCACTTTATATTGCTTCAATCTTTCAATTTACAAGGTAGAATTTGCTCTTTTTACATAGCAGCCAGTTTTATGTTTGCAAATGAAAATCTAAATATGTAGACAAGTGTAAAATTATTTAAGACACCCTCAAAAACTTGAACCACTCAATTGTAGGGGTGTTAAGACCTGGGTGTGCACTTTAGTGAAGCCTGGCATGCATTTCTGCACAAGGGAATAAATCACAATTTAAAGTCTAAACATGTATCTATTAAGCGTGACTGTAAATTTTTAGTTTGGGAGGATCTAACAAGCTTGAATTAGGTTTTTATACAACATTATAAATCCTAATTCTAATTTTTTATATCATCATATATCGAGAACATTTCCATCTACATTTGGCTCAACCTGATCCCTATATCCAATGCAATTTTTTATTCTTTTTACTTTATTATATAAACATCAGATCTCTGATGTCAGTCTATTCCTTTCCCAACTAGACTTGGAGCTCTCATGTGTCACCACTCTAATAGACATTGTCAACCATAGCATCGTGCATATGACGAATATGTTGCTCCATACCATTGGAGCATCGACAAACTGTACATTGTAGAGAATTCCCATGTCGATGTAGGCTATCAACCATACAGTCATAATTTATATTGAATTCATATCAACTTTCTAACGATACTTATGTGCACCTATGCCATAGTAACGATTGTCATCATTGGTAAAAATATGGTCGGTTTCCTAGTGATGGTTTCTTGGAAAATTTACCGACAATTATATGATGGTCGAAATTGCGACGATTATGTGCAACGAACATCTATTTTGTGAAATCTCTCCACAGATTCCATGTGGAAATTTGGTACATCAGATATATGACATATTTTTAGTTTCATCAAGAGTGCGATGAAATGGGTTCAATTAATAGCTACAAATTAGGTTTGTCGGAATCCAAATGGGCGTATGTCATAACAACATCGAAAAATTAGCCAAATGTACTAGTGAATTATTTCTTTGTTCTATTTTGATCATGTCGGGCCTTGTACTTTTCCTATTATTTATTCATTGTCTCTTGTACTTGAAAATGGATCTAGCTAATCTTTTCAACAAGATTATCCTATGATGTCTACCCTCACTGCTCCTTTTTTTCCATAAACAAAATCCAAGGGAGAAGGTGGAAAATACTCAAAGAATGTTTTGTAAGGGGACTTACTAGTAGAAGTAATGACTTCTCTTTTATAAGAGTGTTGAATGTAGATCTGATTTTCATCCTAGGTATTCAAATGTTTCTGATTGTAACCCCTCAAAATTTATACCAAAGTCATGTTGACTACTTCTATCTTCCCATATATATGTGGATAGAATGTTGTATGAATATTCAACTTAGTTTCCATATTATCCCAAAGTTTAATTTAATAGGAACTATTAAATATCGTATTCCTTTATGAGATGATTCTCCTTTGTATTCCAAAGTGCACCTAGACCTTTTCAAAGAACATGTTTGTTTCTTATTTTCCTTTGATGTTCTTTTTACAAGACATAAGAATGCACATCTTGTTGAACCTGCCAACTACCACAAAAACGTAGTCATGTCCCTTTCTATTTATTAGGAAACCACCCACAAAATCTATGGAATTAGTTTTCCAAGGTCGAGCAAGTACATGTAACAATGGTATAAATTGTTCTTTCTATTATTGGGAATTCTAGTGAAAAAAATAATTCTCCTCTAATATATCAAGCTACACATTCTTGCATTATGGGCCAATACATATAGCTCTATAAGTTTGAAACTATCTTCCCAACACTAAAATGTCCTACAACCTTGGAGGTGCGAGCCTCTTTATTAATCTACAATATTTCACCTTTAGGTACAAAGACCTTGTCTAGATTGTAGGAAAACCTATTCTGGAGATGATAATATGCCTTATGATCACCTTATTCTACATGAATTTGTCCATGTAGTTGTTGAAAAACCTATTTAAAGTCCTCATCTTTTATGTATTCCTTTTTATGTGCATCATGGGTAAAATGATCCATGTGCATAAGAGTTCCCAAAGATGTAATATTAGATGTGGGTGGCCTTCAAATCATGTCTTCCAACTTATTAGTGTTCCTTCTTATTTTGATGACTAGATGAAATTGTTGCAAAAACCCCATCCACTTGTAATGTCCAATTTGTTCAAGCTTACTCTTGGCCTGCAAATACTACAGTGGCTAGCAATCAATGTGGATAAAGGTTTCCTTACCCATGATACAATGATTCCACTTCTTAATAGCTTGAAATAGGGAATATAGTTCCTTATCATGTGTAGGGTACTTCAAAACTCTATTTTGAAACATCTCAAAATGATAGCATATTGTCTTACCTCCTTGCATCAATACTTCTCCCACATCATACCTACTTGCATCTATATCCACTTTGAAAGGATTATGCAATTTAGGAAATGTGAGAATTGGTTCATGACTGATATTTCATTTTAGCTCATCGAACACTTTTTATTTATTATTTCCTCATTAGAAACTAGTACCATTGGTTGTTATGGCATGGAGTGATGCAGCTACCACTGAAAAGGAAATTTTTTGTTTTTGTAGGTATTTCTTTGCCCCAAAAAATATCTTAACTTCAGTGACATTAATAGGAACTAGCCACTTGATGATGGAATCCATATTTGTAGGATCTATCTTGAGTTCCCCTCCACCAATAACATATCCAAAATACACCAATGAATGTTGAGAAAACTCACATTTCTTGAGGTTATCCAACAACTGATGCTTTTTCAAAGTATCTAACACCTGCATGAGATGTGAGATGTGCTCCTCCCCGGTAGAGATATAAACCAATATGTCATCCAAATACACTATTAAAAATGGATCTAAAAGGGACACAATACGTAATTAATCAATCACATAAATTTAGTTGGTTCATTACATAAACAAAAAGTCATGACCCACCATTCATAGAGACCTTTCCTTATTTTGAAGTAATTCTTCCATGTGTCTTTTTCTTTAACACATACTTGGTGGTATATTGATTTGAGATCCAACTTAGTGAAGTATTTGGCATGATACAATATATATAACAAATCATCAATCCTAGGTAGAGGATATTGATTCTTTACTATGATCTCGTTCAAAGCTATGTAGTCAATACAGATTCTCCAACTCCCATCCTTCTTGCACACTATGATGATAGATGAACCACAAGGTGAAGTTCTTGGTCGAATTAATCCATACTCCAACAACTACTGCAACCATTTCTTCACTTATTCTACTTCCAATATATATTCCTATACAATCCAATATTTGGTAATGGGGAGTTAGGAAACACCTATATCTCATGCTCCACTTCCCTATTAGGTGGCATCCCTTTAGGATCCTATAACACTCCTTTGTATGTCTACAATAAATCCTCCAACTATTGTTTTTGTTCTTTGGTACATCCCTCCCAGGATTACTTTAATATTATGGATTCCTCCCCTAACTGATTATCTCTTAATAAATGCAACACATACCTCTTACTAGAAATGGTGAACTTTTTAGCTTTGTTAACACTTACTAGAGAGATATTTGACTTGGATTTGTGTGCATTGATGATGTATTACTTCCTATCCTTGATCAAGAAGTACTATTTTTATCTTCACAAGAAGATCACATGTTTTATATACATGTAGGGGATTCCAAACACTACACCAAACACATCCATGGCTACTACATTTAATTCCACTTCATCAATAAAATTTTCACTTATAGAAAACTTGATCTTACACTACTTAGTGACTCTAATTTATGCATCCATATTCACCCATTCCAATGGATATGGACTTGGATGATCATGAGACATCAACCCAATATTTCTAACTAGATCATATGATATGAGGTTGGCATGTGATGTGGAATTGAATAGATCACCTACCTTGGTCATTTTAACTTGGATCTTAATATGGAAGAGTTTTTTCATTTTCTTCTCTTCCTTGTGATGAAGGCTACTCGGATTCACCTCCTTCTACACTAAAGTTCATACAATATTTTCATCCACATTCAATATGATCTCTACCTAGTTGCTCAAATCCTCACCTAGCAGGTTATTCTTCTTGGAATTATTCGTATGGTTATTTGGATTCAACTCTAGATGTAGCTTGCAACATTTGTCTTCAATGTGACCATCAATATTGCAATGGTTGAAATGATTTTTTGGATCCTTGCACTAACGTGCAATGGTTATTATATACTTGTATTTCCCTTTCCACTAGTCTTCCCCTATTTTGAATCTTCTTAGTGATGTTTCTATTTAGAACCACTTGGTTTTCCTTTCTTATGGCCTATGTTCTTTATACACTATGCTTGCACACAATCCTCATCAATTTTCTTGGGTTTGAAGAGAATCACTTTTTTTCACAAAAAATTGTGTAGACCCCTAAGATACTTGAGTACTATGTATGTGTTTTTGGGAGAGATACCCAACACGATCACCATATTCCTAAATTCATTAGTGTACTCTTGTACACTCTACCCTTGCCTCTGCCTAAATTGATGCCAATGGATCTATTGGTCCTCTACATACCCAATAGGGTAGAACTAAGACTTGATGAGGGTTCTCTACATACCCAATAGGGTAGAACTAAGACTTGATGAGGGTTTCAAAATACTCCCACTTAGTATTGGTGGATAACCCTCCAACCTAAGTGTCTCTTTGTGTCTTTTGCACTAGGTTAGTGCATGGACCTCTAGCTTCAGTCGAGAAAATAAAATTTTCTTATCTTCATCTATATTATGGACATTGAAATACACTTTTAATTGTTGCAAAAAATGACTTACCATTATTTATCTCACCTTGATAGGGTTTGATATCCACTTTTTCCTCCATTTTGAATAGAGGTTGTGATGGAGTGGTTTCACTGGAACTTGGTTTCTCTTTATTGATATTTTTTCTTCAATCCTTTTCTAGGTCTTCATCATCACCCAATTTCCCATTAGATCCAACTTCTAAGTTAGATCCTCCAACACTGATAGGGTTTGATATCCACTTTTTCCTCCATTTTGAATAGAGGTTGTGATGGAGTGGTTTCACTGGAACTTGGTTTCTCTTTATTGATATTTTTTCTTCAATCCTTTTCTAGGTCTTCATCATCACCCAATTTCCCATTAGATCCAACTTCTAAGTTAGATCCTCCAACACCCCCGAAAGGTCCAAACTTGTTTTCTAGAGATGATATGAGGAGGTCCATGTTGTGATAGATATCAACAAATTTCTATTCCAACCTTGAAAATATATTTTATGTTGCATCTTGAGGATTGTTATGAATAAACTTATCCACCATGGATAAGGTTCTATGACTTCCTTACTAAGACAATTCCCGTATCCTGCAACCTTCCAATGATACCCCAAATAAACTAATCTAATACCAATATGATCTATACATTTCCATGGATATTCCATTAGTACAACTCATCATTGTTATAGCCTTAATTTCCACCCTAACAGGCCAAAAGGGTATCTAGTAGAATATAAAATCCAAGACACATCACTAGCTTAGGATTTGGGTAATTTTTTAGGGTTGCTGCTTTTCATACATAGGAAAACAAGAGACTCTTCATTGGTCATCTATCGTACAACCCACGATGACCTCAACAACCTTCTAGATTCGTCATCTATCGTACAACCCACGATGACCTCAACAACCTTCTAGATTCTTGTAGTTTCGAAGAGGAAAGTGAGGGATGCGTTTTTTTTTCATGGAATGAGCCTTGGAACTCACATCATTAGAGTATCCATTGGTATCTATAATATCTATAAACTCTCCCAAGCCTCTTCCAAAGACCTATATAAAGAATCAAAGTCTTGAGAATGAGGAGGAAGAATCATTTATAGAGTTATTTTGTCGAAATATAGAGGAGTTTCTCCATTCCACAACAACCACAATTGGATTTCCTAATTTGATTAAGAATTTGAGGAGGAGCAAAGAGGGATATCAGAACATTGAAGATTGGCACTTCACCATGGTGAATAAATATGACCATTTGAGGCACCCTGACCATTATCCTGATTCTCTAGAATGACTCGAACCGCATTTATGACTAGAAATATTACCATTAGAAAGTTGGGACACATCAATGTAGATCCGACGCGGATCCATTGAATCACTGAATTAAGCATGCAAGGACCAGACCCACAAGAATTTTATCCAGGCCAGTACACTTAGCCTACCAGTTGATCACTGGTAAGTTAATAAGAAAGAACAGACCCATGCAGGTCACAGGGTTTGTTGTTGACCTCACAGAAAAATGCATGGAAGGGATACAAATGAATAGGGTGAATATCAAAATCAGGGCTACGAGTTCCACTTCAGTTGGATGTTGATCCTCATCGCTTTCATTTCTTGGAAAATTCTAAAAGGTGTGACCTTCACTAAGATTGAGCCATCAAAACCCTTAGCTGTGAAGTTCACCATGCTCTAGTAATTGAGTGACATGGAGAAACAATGGTAGTCAAATGCAATGTTCCACACCTACTACCTGCAATTGAAGAGGGATATTGAGTCTTTCCCTCGGATGACATTGAACACCCTGCAAAAGTTCAGACCATTTTTGAAGTTCCACGCTGATAGACATTTTATTTATATTTCTATGCACAGAGACGAATACAAAGAAGAGTTGTAGAGTTACTATAAAATTATAGAGGAGGACATCGAAGAAATCACTAAAGAATGGCCTGCATAGTTCCTTATACTAGTCGACCAGGAAGAACTGTCTGACCCCGACGTCATCGAAAGTATGGTGGTTACTTGTGCAGAGTATGATGCACCCATCAGTAGAAAAAGGGAGAAAAAGGAAGAGGTACAGGACCTGAAAAACACATCAGAAGAGACTTCTTCAGACTCACCTAGAGGGGGAGGTGATGATGAACTTCAGACTCACCTAGAGGGGGAGGTGATGATGAAGTAGACAAAGAAGAACAAAAAGGGGAAGAAGACAAGAATAAACAAGGTGAGGTAACATTGCCAAGGGACCCTATTGACGAAGCTGAGACCTCCAATAAAATAAAGGCTTCCCCCATGAAACCTACACTGCGGAAGAAGTCCAAAGCTACTAAACCATAGATGCAAATTTTGCTAACAATGGATGACATAGATTTCATCATCGTCGCTATCTCAGATACCTCAGAAGATATCTTACAGTGCAATGAAGCCAAAAAAGAGACCATGTATGAAAGAATTGAAGAAGATATGAAAGGGGTACAAAAATCCCTCTACTCCAGCCATGCAGTGTCTACTGCGACCCATCATCAGAACGAATAGAGTTGGGATATGAACCTTCCTAGCTATGATAAATAGCATATGTGACCGGAGCTCACCCTCATCATGTTCAAGAAGAAAAAGAACATGCCACATAGGCCTTAAAGAAAGCAAAAGAGGAAGCCAGAGAACAACTTCGGGTTGTGCAATAGGAAAATACAACATTAAAGACAAGTTTGTTGAGGATAGAGGAAAAATCCAGTAGGAGAAGGAATATATGCTCGTAGAGAAGATTGATTTAAAGAGACAGTCACTAGATCACTTCGCTCTGTGATGGGCTTAGAACAAATGGAAGAAGACCCAGTGGAAATCCAAGTCAGGAAGCTTGTTGAAGCCATTCAATAGCTCCAATAGAGGATAGCATAACTAGAGTTACAAGCAGTGCCAAGCACTCCGTAGGAAGGGTGAGACCAGAGAGAGGAAATTTCCTTAAGAAAAGTCCAGAGAATCAAGGCATTGGCCTTAGAATGTAAGAATATCAACAATCAAAGTGTGCAAACTTACGAGCACCTTGCAGAGGACCCTAAACTGAGGACAGTAGAGTCACAACTTCTGGAGGCCAAGCAGTAGGAAACAATGGTGCAAGAGCAGTTGAAGCCACTACCAGCAATTGAGAGGATGAAACAATCCCATGAATAGTGCATGGTTCAGTAGCAGGTCCATGCCATGCATAGTAAGGTCATGGAAGTGACTCAACAAATCCAACCAGTGCAAGATGTAGCTTGAATACTTTTTGAGTATATTGAAGGATGAGGTGAAGAAGTGGAACAAGTGGTCACCACAATGGAACAACGCATGGAAGGACCTGTGACAGAGAAGGTTATTCAAGAGTTTGTCAAGAAGGAGGCTCTAGCGAAGCAATAGGTCGAAGTAGATCAAGCCAAGCTCGAGGAATTTGAGGTAGAGTTACCCAAATCAGAGTGACTCAGGATGAGTCATAGGTGAGTGTTGGGGGCATGTTGGCCCTTGACCAATTTTGGGACTTCGACAGTTTGGTCCAAGGTAGAGCACAAAGCGAAGCAGAGATTGTGGGATATCAACCCCTTCTTAGGGAATTTTTGGGTTTTTGGTTTATGTAATGGGTATGGGATGTTGACCCATGGGTTTACCCATGTTTATGCCCCTTTTATAATGTATAAATAGAAATATAGGAAATGTAAGTAAGAGATACCTAGGTGTGTAATGTGGTTGGTGAGCAAAGTGCAAACAGTTGTGGATGCTTCATGCATACTGTGTGTTAAGAACTTGCAGAGCTAATTGAAAGTGATTGTAAGGAGCCTGTGTGCAGAGAGTAAGAAGTATTTGTGCTTGAACATAGCTCGGGGAAGGCGGATCTGGCGAGGTGCGTGTAGATCTCCTTGAACCTAGCTCGTGGAAGGTGGATCTTGCGAGGTGCATGTAGATCTCCTTTACTACGAGGAGTGGGTTCTTATGGCTCTATGCATGTAGAATATTGAAAGAAGACAATAAAGAAGAGAAGAGTTGGTGGACATAGTCCCACACTGGGGTGAACCACGAAGATCTTGTGTTGTGGTTTCTTTGTGCATTATAGTTGTTATGTTAGTGATGAGATGTATGATTAGTTAAATGATATATGCTATATGCATATGATATAATAGCTTAGTTCTTAGTAATGTGAATGAATGATAGATCTGATCTATTTATATGTGTTAAGTGCTTGGAAGTGTTAGATCTTGTTGAATACTGTGTTGTT
>CBVK0101021008.1:0-10055 GCA_900067695.1 Picea abies
CTCTTCCGATCTCACGGCTCATGCCCATGTCCTTAACCCATTATTTTCTAAAAGGATTAGTGCTTAACCCACAAGAATTTCCAAAGGATCCATATGAACAAGGTTTGGGAACCCTCTACTAGTCCAAAAGGAGCTAGCCCTTTTGGCTTCGAGACTTCGAAACTTATGACTCCACAACCCTCGAAAATAGTTGAAGTTCATAGTCACAAATAGATGAGGTTCATAGATATGGGGATCCAGTGGAGACCTCCCTTAGTTGTTAGATCAGACTTAGAAAGGGTAGCATTAAGTGCTTCAACGAAGTTCCACTTAGAGAGAATAGGAGTGGTCTTGCGCTAAAACTCCCAAATGCTAGATTCACGAAGTTAATTGGGACTATTGAAAGTGGAGGGACATGTGTCCACAGATCAACAACTATCCTAAAGTTTGGGTATTTGGAAGTATAGGGACGCGCGAGTTTCCCCGGAGCTCTACAAGCCAGAGTAAATCCTGGACTTGAATGCTAGGTACAAGTGGCAATAGATCGGGCATGGTCCCGAGAGGAAGCTGGAAGATACACGTCGAAAATCATAAATGTCAAACTTCCGAAGTGTTGTGGACTGTCGATTCTCAGATCCTTCAGGATCCCTCTCAGTCGTCAATCTAAGGAACCCCCCCTTGATTTCCCAACCAACCAGGAACATGTCGTGGAGCGACACATGCCCCCTACTTGTCCCCTGTCAAATGTTGTCTTTTTAACTAGAGTTGTTGGATGAGAAGCTACATGGCAAGCGATACTATAGTCTGGAGTCTTAGTACTCTTGAGGAACTTGGCCAAGATTTTTCAAGCTATCAAAACTTTCGAAGTCGCGAACGGCGAAGTGAATCTCCACCATTGATAAGTAGAGGACACATGGTGCTAGATCTGAGAGTCTGAAGACTTGGATCTTTGGGGGATTCGCGATGTGAGGAGCTAGTAAGATTTGAAGCCCGAAGCCATGAAGTAACAAGAACCATGGATCTATGGATCTACGTGGACAAATCTCAACCATGAGATTTGAAAGAAGTGAGAAGACTATATGTCGGGGCATGACATGGCTCACTGACGTCATCCGAGGTGACATGGACTCGCAACTAAGGTGCCATGTGTCACCTACATATGGTCAATTTACAAACCCCTTATTACTATTAGAGCATGACATGTGTCACCTCCTAATGAGGACACATGTCACCCTTGTCCCTCACCATGTTTCAGCTTATAGTTCATGCCCACCTGGCCAACGTGGTTGGTGACGTGTCTGGGAATCCAGGAGTCTGGATAACTTCAAGAGTTTGGAATATTTGGGCATAGTATGGTAAAGGGATGTTCAACATCGACCACCAATCGTCGAACGTCGAACGTTCAATGATGATTATCGATTGCCAAAACACCGAAAACGTAGGACATCAATCATCGATTATCAAACGTCAAACGTCGAAAAAGGGACGTTCAACGTGAAACGTAGAACGTCAATCTTCGAATGGCCAAGGACACGTGGTGAGATTTTAGGACTTTCGAGAGTAATAAAAGGGGTATTCAATGCTGAATGTCGAAGACCCCAACCAGTAATGCCCGGATAACTTCGGGAGGCAATAACGTTCAGACCAAAGATCATATTTTAGTGTGGTGGTGACCATTAGAAATATTGTGGTGAGTAGTATCCAATGGATACCCTGGAATTAGGATTTGAGATAGTTACGAAAAAAAATAAAAAAAATGCCCCACCCCTTAAAGGAATATCTAGGGGTCGAATGCATTACACTTTTGAACCCTAGCTAGTGGAGCAGTGGATGTCCAGGCTAACGAACATCCAGGATTTCCAATAAGTCAAACTTTTATAAAAATCTGAATATCAGATGATGGAACCCTATGGACGAAATCCTCAATCTGGGTAGTGAACATCCAAAGAAACTTGCTAATCAAACCTTTGTAAAAGTCAGATCTGGATATGGAAATGTGATGCAGTGGAACCCTAACGTTAACGATGTCATGGGAGTGACATGGATTCCATGTTGTTGGAATTGTAATTGAGTCCAAGTGGAACGCCATGGTGGCAAGTCATGGGACAGAGGTTGGATAGCGTAAATGGGAAAGAAGAATCAGGACCATCCAAAAATATGGAAGTTCTTAAAATGGTATTTTAACTACAAGTCATATTTTTTATGCCACATTAGCAATGCCATGTCAACATGTTGAGTCGAATGCCATGTTAAATGACACATCATCATACGGTTTTAGAGGCACCATGTCAGTGTGCTAAGTCATCATATCATGTCAAGAGACACATTAGTAAGATGTACCCATCAGCAGGCCACAACGACAGGCCATAGGGTGGAGGTCAAATGGTTGAATTGGGAGGTGGAACTCGGACCATCCGAAAATCTAGAGATTCTCAAAAAGGGATTTTTTACAAAAATATAGATTCCAGAAGCCATGTCAGCATGTTGCGTCAAATGCCACCATCGTCACTGGTATCATGTGCCACGTCAACAAAGGCCCATCAATGGGGCCATGGTGGCAAGTTAAGGGACGAAGGTTGAATGGAGAAATCAAGAGGTAGAAATTGGACTATCCGAAAATCTGGAGTTTCACTTAAATGAATTTTTTCAAAAGTTAGATGTTAGATGTCGGATGGTGGAAAGGTGTGGTGGAACCGGAACCATCTAGATATTCAGAAATCTGGTCTTTTCTTAAAATGGGATTTTTGGAAAATGTCGGATATCAGATGTGGAACCCTGTATAGTGGAACCATAGGACCTAAACATGACAGGTGGATGTCAAGTAGGATGGACACGTCATCTCAACAAGGATGCCACACACTAAGTACCTCATACCACGCAAGAAATTGAGATCGGCGTGGAAGTGTTAGGTTGAGGTTCCACATGGAGAGGGTAGGTGTCCTGCCATGGTGAATTTGAGACGAAGAGGAAAAATGATAATGATAGAGCACCTTTAAGACAAAATTGGATATGGGGCATCAAATCAAACAAATCTTGGTCATTAGATTTGTCAGAATCAGGTGACCATGTTAAAGGTCATACAACTTTAAATCCTACTTGGATTTGGGTCGTATATTAGTACATTTCTTAGTTGTCTGATCTAGCAAATGAGCATGTCTTCTTAGGAAGATTCGTTCAGATGAATGTTGTCAGAAAGAATCATTCAAGAAGATTTTCCCAATGAATGAACCCAATGCAAAGAGTCCGACAGAATCGCGGGTTATAGGTTTTGAATAAATCAAAAGGCATAGTAAACTGACATCCCAATGGTATTTTCCTGATGTATAAATCCCAATAGGGTTCTATGATTTGAACTTCAAAAGTAACCATGAAGGGTACTATCTAGACATCCTAACGAGGATTGTCCAAACAGGTGAGCTTGATAGCCTTGTGGGCTTCGAATTTCAGGAAAACTAATGCATGGTGTGAATCTGATGGTGAGAACCCTGATGCAGTTGCCTTAACAAAAAAATATGGTGCCAATGCCCTTCAGGCCCGAATGAGAGCATGTACATTATCTAGATGAGTGGGGAAGGTCCATGTGCATGCCACATGGATAGGATGATGTCACTTGGGAATAATTCCTAGGAAAGAATTAAGATGCATTATCTTAGTGTACATAAATCATCTATGAACATTATTATAGTTGTTGTAACGTTCTTGAGGAGAATAATTGATCTCTAATATCGAAATAAGAGTTAGACTGATGATTAAGAAGAGAAATATTGAACATCCCACCAGCCTAATGAGGATTAGGGGGTTGGGTGTGTTATATAGTGGTATCAAAGCAATGGTTCAAACATTTGACCTAAATGGGCTACAGATCAACCACAAATATGTATATAAGCTATAATGATCCTGTTGAAAATTCTATGCATTAAAATATTACATATCAGCTACACAAGCTTCATGAAAACAAGGATTGCAGATTCATTTTATAATTATACGACAACAACAAAAAATGATGTTACCTTCTGTAAACTAGAATGATTCCTACGGAAAATTTAATTATGCTAATAATCACTAACATCATATTTTGAGTGTGAATGACGATAGGAACAAAGACTTGATTTTGGGATTGTTGTAGGCCAATGAAATCCTTATCAAACCCAAGTATTTGTATGCATTTTCACTATATGATTAGCTAACAGTTGCATGTTGTTTCAACACTTATAAGACTCATACAATGCAATATGGAAGAGACCTCACATATAAGAGATGTGGAATCAGATGAGAGGAGGGCCATACAAACTCCTCCATACTTGGAAGATATAGTGAGAAGTTTGAAGACTGAGCTTTAGAGATACATGGTTGATAATGAAAATATCATTAAAGCCCAAGAGAAATAGATGGAATTGAATGTAGTATTACTACAAATAATGTCTGAAATACATAAGCATTTGCAACAAGGTCCATATTCTAGCCATATGAATCCAAAATCATGGGCCAGCATTCAACAACACATGTAAAAGTTCCCCAAAGAAAAGTCATAGGGATTCCAAGAAGGACCCAGCTAGTAATAACTTTTCAATAGATTCCTTCAGTGAGAGGACTACCACTTCTGAAGGATTGTCCAGCGATGAGACTAGTTCAAGTATTTATAGGAAGAAGAGGAAGAAACACTCCAAAATTTCATTGACTGAGGAATTTAGAAAGGAAAAACCACCCACATTTAATGGAGAAGTCAAGAAGGGTGAATAAGTAAAGGCATGGCTACTAGGACTGAGGAAGTATTTCTAAGTACACAATTACTCAAGGAACATGAGAGAAAAAGTGGCCATCTTTAATTTAATTGGATGGGATTCCATCTAGTGGGAAGACCTTAAGAATGTAAAAGGGATCAATGAAAATAATCTCAACTGGAAGCAGTTTGAGAAATACTTCAGGAAGGCATATCTGTCAGAGAGATATTATGAGGGAAAGATCACAGAGTTCCATGAACACAAGTTGGGACAACTCACCATGGATGAATATGTCAAAGGGTTCATAGAACTATTGAGGTATGTCTCATACATCAAATATGAGAAGGTAAAGATACAATGCTTTCTCAGGGGATTGCCACAATCCTTTCGGGATAGAATTGAATTTTATGAATCCAAGACACTTGATGATTGATGGAATATCCAACAATACTGAGACATGGGGGTGAATCAGTATTGCCTACTTTTTGCTTATTAATTCCATCCATATTAATAACACACATTAATTATTCAATTAAGCAATATATGATGAACAACAAACCCTTATGAACACAAGATTTTATCATGGAACCCAATAGGGAAAACCACCAACTCTTTTCCCATTAATAAAATGTTCTTTTACAAAATTAATTTCAAGCTACAGCTTGATGGAGAGATTGTCCCCAAGTTTCTTCAGCTATGAATGAAGGGATGCTTCCACACCCCATTTACCAGCTACAACTGGAAGGAGGATACGACCCCCTAGTTTATCAGCTACCACTGAAAGAATGCTTCGACACCTTATTTACCAGCTGCAACTGGAAGGAGGCTACAACCCCCTAGTTTATCATCTACCACTGATTTCACAATGCAATTCAATCTCTATTTCTCTTCATATTGAATTTGATTCATGCATCCATTAACACAAGTCCTATTAGATTTTAATTTTTGACTTTGACTTGTTTTACCTTGCTCCACCCTTACTGCCTTTAAGCAGGTTATAACACGTATAAATCTCTTATTGTAATATGTTCAAGGTGTTCATAAAGACACAGATATATTATCAATTCTTCAGGTCTTCTTAGAATCATTAACTGTTGCACTTTCTACTTGTCTACTGCAACCTCTACTTGTATGGTCTTCTAGTTATCTACAGTCAAACTTCATCTCTTGCTCTCTGGATTCTAACATTTAATCTTCAATGTATCTGTTGCAGTCCAATAAAGGTATTCTATGTCACACAATGGATTGCATATCTGTTGCTTTGACTCCTTCTATTCTTGATCTTCAATAACACATTGGCAGGCGCCCTAGAACTAACATTTCTTCTTCATTGACTCTGATTCTGTTTTGATCTTCTTCTCTCGGGGCTACAGAGACAATTTATTCTCACCACTCTTTCTCATTTATATATTCTACCAATTGGTGTGAGCTATGAAACATTGTGTCCCTTTGTTTAGACCATTGTACCCCTTCATTTAACAACAATCTCATATGTTTTTCTTTATCCAAATATTATCGAGAAGCCCTTTCAATTTAATGAAAATTGTTTTCATTAGTCGATCACAGATATGGATCAATTTCATTTAACTTAATTCCAAATCTCTACAAATACTGTAGAAATTGAGTTTTGTTGAGGCACTTCCTTCAAACCATTTACATATGACCATATGTGCAAAACCATGGGCTTATTGTCTAAGTGATGTTACCAGTGCCTCATGGCTTATGTGTTCGTAACCCATGACTAGGGGCTAGAACCTAGTTCTTCAAATTTCGACGTTCGACAAATTTTCTTTGACAAACATCTAATCGTACGGAGTTTTCAATTTCCCGAAATGGTTACCTCTCACATGGGTTCATCCGATGGCTGGCATGATTCACAGAACCAAATAAACGGTCTGGATCCAATCCTTACTCAGTCTTTTACTACTTGATCTAGCAGTTATGACTTAATCAATGGGTGAGTGAACGGTTCTCGTTCATTTCAGAAATTTGGGACTCTGGGCATTTACTGGTGGCAAAAACTCCTGAAGTGACGTAGTTGTGCATGTCACTTGTGAATTTGCACTGGCTGAGTGACTGCCACATGTCACTCAGATTTGTGATTTACATGTACCTGAAATGTCAATTTCATATTGACATTTGTCATTATCTGACTGTTCCATGTGTCCTTGCTGACGTGGTCTACTAACGTAGTGTTAGAAAAATAGGACCGCGGAGCAATAAAATAAAATAAATGCAGAAATAAAACACAGAAGGATCCAATCCTTACTCATTCTTTTACTGCTTAATCTAGCGGTTATGACTTGATCAACGGGTGAGTGAATGGTTCTCGTTCATTTCGAAAATTCTGGACTCTGGGCATTTGCTGGTGGAAAAAACTCCCGAAGTGATGCAATTGTGGATCTCACTTGTGAATTTTCACTGGCCGAGTGACTGCCACGTGTCACTCAGATTTGTGATTTACACATACCTAAAACGTCGATTTCATATTGACATTTGTCATTATCTGACTGTGCCATGTGTCCTTGCTGACGTGGTCTGCTAACATAGAGCTCCTCATGTGACACATGTTCTTATCCGGGATCTAATGGTTGTCCTAACTCCTTAAATATATCTTAGATCGATGACTGGGAGTGACTTCAGAACTTCGACCTTCGGGTGAACTCGTATGTTTTGAATCCTTTTTCTCCGAAGTGGTCAGCGCCAAAGTTGACATGTTTTGAATCCTTTTTCTCCGAAGTGGTCAGCGCCAAAGTTGACCACTGTTCTGATCCAATGACCATCATGTATTATCCAGATCCGAAGGTCCTCATTTACTTCAGGATTTCGGGGCTCCAGATTTCATCTTTGCTTATCCTATCCTTCCACTTTATAGATTGGATGGTCAATATGACTCCCGAAATATTTCTTAGATCGGACGACTCATGTCCACTTTGGGAATTCGACCTTCGGGTAATCTTACTTATTCTCAACCCTTTTCTGTCAAAGTTGACAGTTGTTGATCTAACGGTTCCCCTTTTCTTATTTCAGATCAACGACTAATACTTAACTTTAGATCAAAACTTGATATAATGACTGAGAAACATCATGAAGCTCCTACTTCATATCCGATGGTCCTTCTTTAACCTGAAAATGATTAACTCAATCTGACAGCTATCGGGAATTCGGGTATTCGGTATCTCAGCCCTTTTGCCTTGCTTATCCAATGGTAACAACTTGATCTGATCGTTGACCAATACTCTAACGATCCTTAAGCCCATGATCACCCATATGACCGACGTGAAATGTATATGTAAAAAATATATTTCAAATGAATGACCGATATCCTTTGTCATCAGATCGACAATTATTTTTGCTTTGACCAAAAGGTAGGGGGCCTGACAAGTCATCCCGAGCTCCAGGTTGGTGAGATTCTCAAGGAGTCCAAGCACTTAGAGTCCCCTCCATACCTTTGCACTATGCTTCGAATAGATATAGTGAGGGTTGTCTATATAAACCCACATAAGCTTTTTCGCACTTCCAATGTGGGATCATTCTCGTTACATGAGATGATCAACACCATCAATTTCTTGATTGGACGATTGTTGAGGCTTCTCAACTTTTCATCTGCATCGATCGACTGCTCAGTCTTTCCATCAATCATGTTTACCATCATAGTCTAGTTCAAATGCCTTTACTTCCTCATCGGGTGCTATTATGTGATCTACCTTAGATTTTTCCAAGAATACATTGTATGAGACTGCAACACATCGTCAAAGTCATGCTTTGTTTCTGAATGTCATGACAGTGATGTGATTTCCCTTCTGAGCTTCATGTGTGTCATCTCTTCTAATATTATGATCTTCAGTCGCTAACCCTTCTAATCTTTAATCTCAACATATTGTCATACTGTTTGACATCAATGACAACACTTTCCCAAGAATACACCATATGAGACTGCAACACATCGTCCAAGTCATTCTCTATTTCTGAATGCCATGACAACACTATGCTTTCCCTTCTAATCTTCATGTTCATCATCTCTTCTGAGCTTCTGATCTTCAGTCGTTAACCCTCCTGAGATTTAATCTATGCATACTTTCATATTGTTTGACATCAATGAAAACACATCAATGATACTATGTCCAATAATATCCCCCTTTGTCATTGATGGCAACACACCAACTTCATACACAATCTCCCTCTATGATGATGCTTCTCTCCTCTGACATTACTCTCCCCCTTTGACATCAATGGAAAAGGATTACTCCTCCTATGATCTATATGTCTATATGCTACCGATCAATATATGAACTCTAGTAAATCCCCCTGCAATCATGCTCTGCTTGCCATAACTGAATAACTCCCCCTGTTAGTCTGCTCTCTCTTCCTCTGACTATTCTCCCCCTTTGTTTTTAAAAGGGTATCTAGTCCTGAAAATGTCTCTCCTCTTTTTATCTCTACGGGATGTCATGTATATCATTGTGTACATCATAATGTTGTTGTTGTGGATACTGTTGTCCTACTGGAACACTGCACAATTGTAGCTCATATTTTTCGAACGACCCTTGGATATGTCCATTGATTCTCATCAATCTCTATCCATATGTATCCATCTTTATCCATGATACATTTCTACCGTGCATTGCTCTAAATTCGTCTGAGAAATTTTATACTATGTTTGTCACATGACTACAATTATTTTTGCAACAATTGACTTCACTCATGTTCACTTGTTCAGTCTTTGTTATCCACATCTATGAATGTCCTGGTTTGTTGAACTTTTTTCTCTGATATTCTATTACTGCAACTTCATTTTTCTTCCATGTTTCAATTACTCTTCATGTCGTATTGTATGAAGCATTTCTCATTGACTTTCTTCTTGATTTCCAACAGTTATGGGATTTGTGGCCATATCTACCACAACTGTAGCATCTCATAGTGTAACAATGTGTAGCAATATGTCCAACAAAATTGCAATTCCAACATCTTATACTGTTGTTGAACCTACCAACTTTTTTTCTCCCATGATTCCTACAATCCAAGGATTTATGACCATATTCATCACAAGAAAAACAATAACCATTAAAACAATCTCATACCTCCTTTGATTCATCCATGAACGTTTCTCTCTTATAAACTTACTTTGAGGTGTATGAGTAGCTGTTGGATGTCTTCCTTGATCTGATCTTCTAAACATTGTAGTGTTACTTTCATTCTTTGAACATGAAGGACCTGTGTCATACCTGCTTTCCCCTTTTACAAATGAAGGACCTCTATCAGACCTGCCTTCACTTTTTATAAATGAAAGACCTGCATCAGACCTATCTTCACCCTTTACAAATGAAGGACTTGCATCAGGTTTCTTAGGAGTAC
>CBVK0101021009.1:0-10055 GCA_900067695.1 Picea abies
AAGTATACTCCATTTCAGCTAGTCTATGGGAAAGAGGTTGTGGTACCTGCAGAATTCATTACCCCTAGTCTATACATCGCACAAGTTACACATATGTTAGAGGATGAAATAGTTGCACAAAGGATTATGGAGTTGCAAGAACTTGATGAGACCAGGTTTTTAGCAAAATTTCATCAATCAGTTGAGAAAGCCAAGCATAAGGCTTGGCACGACATGCACATTAAGGAAAAAATGTTTGCGCAAGGAGATAAGGTCCTACTTTATGATAGTCGATACCAGAAACATCCAGGCAACTTGTGCATGCATTGTTTGGGCCCATTTATAGTTGCGGAGATCTGACACTTCTGAGCAGTCCGACTCGCACAACTAGATGGTATACTTCAGCCAGGATGGGTGAATGTTTCTCGCCTGAAATCCTATATTTCTCAGGACTGAGATAAAGGACTATTGCTCTAGTCCAAAAGAGCATGTATAGTAGTTAGATTTGAATTTCTGCAATTTCTTTAAATTCAATTAATAAAGTTGGAGTGTGTATTGTTGTGCCATGACATGTGTTTCATTTTTTTTCCGTTTAATATTATTTTGGTGCAGAATTGCTTACTCATTAGCGCAGGATCGGAAGAGCCACAAGTACATTAACGAAAATAATTTAATATAAAGAGGACCCCATTGTGTTCGGAGGGAGAGCGAATCCAAACGAAATCCTAGTCCATGTGCCACACGCACCTATCCCAGTCATAGCCTTTATGATCACTACAATAACCCGTGCAAAATATGTTAGACCATAAAGCCGTGATATGCGAAGATTCCATCGGTATTGGCACCAAGATTCTCAACCGTTCAAACAGGAAGGCTTGAATCTGACCACGTCCATGTCCAACTTGTTCAGTAAATGGTAGAATCCCCTAATAGATTTACCTAGTTAAACAGTCCCATTGGACACCTCATCTCGAGGTTGTGCCTATAGGGTTAATCATGAGTGGCCTAGGACTAATGACAGAGCCCTCCAGCTAGCATGAGTATAAGGATGTGTGAACTCATCGTAAGACTTATTGTTTTCCATTTTGTAATTGAGATTTCTAAAACTGTCATAGAGCCTACAAATTCTCTCCGTCGTGACCCCGAAGTCCAGTATAGTTGGTATAAGTTTCTTAGCAATCCATAGCAGCGATGTCGAGAGATACATGAATTCGAAGTTTTCTCTCCAAGAAAGAAGTTCCATACGAGCCATGTGATCCCAAGGTTGAGGTCGTGGGTGACCTTAAAGGGAAGGTCGAGCAAGTGAAGCTCCCCAACCTCAACCTGACAGACCAGGTGCTATTCCCACAAATGAACATTGATGTGTTATGGAATGTGTCTCCAGAAGATATGGGAGGGATGAAGTTCATACCAAATCTAGATTTTATCCACCTCTTTAACTCCACAATCATGAATATCTGAGACTTCTCAGTCTTCGACACTACTGGTGAAGTTGCGCGGTGTACCATGTTCCTCATCATCTGAGTACATGAAAAGATCTTATGGATCAAAAGATGCTATCTCATTCATGTAGAGGATATCCATCAACTCATGATATTATCCATCGAAGGTAGAGACGTCTCAAAAGGGTTCCAAGGCCCCAGTAAACATGGGAAGAAGAAGGGAGAACCTGACTTGTATGAAATATTTCATACGTATAGAGGGGGGCACACAACCAAGATTGACCCCATTTTATCAGAGACGGTCATAAAAGTTTTCTATGTAATTGCTAGAAATGTAATGAGGTCCTACTACAAAGGTGAGTGCACATTGGATGCCCTCTTAGTGGAATATTTTTGTACCAACGAATTGGTGTTCAATTGGTGTAGCTATCTGCTAGAAGCACTCCTGGTAGCATGCGAGGAAGCGCAGAACCTTCACCTATGGATACCATCTTGTTGTGTTCACCATGTTGAAGTGGATGCCACCCTCAGAGAGACTATTATCACCAACATATAAAGGTTGAATGGAAAATATGTTCGAGCCTTGGCACTCAAGGCCAGACTCGAAGAACACAACATTCAACAATGCAAAGTTCTTAAAGTGGTACAACATGCTTCTTGATGCAACTCAGAGGTTGCATGTACCATAGAAGCTGCTCAAACTAAACACAAGAAACATTTCATTTGGGTTTAATCACCACCATACTTTTGTTTGGCCCAGGCATGTCAAAATTGAAGATTTTCATTCACTGATGTTGTCATTGTACTTGGATGAGGAGGCCTTTGAGAAGGAAGTAATGTCATGGCTAGGAGTGAAACACAACCCATGCAAGTCCAGGATGCACTACCTTCTACATGCAGAGCTATTGAAGAAAAGGGGTCAGGAAGAAAGGGTAGGACCGAGCTCAAGCCTAGAGGAGAAAAACAAATATGCTTAAATGCATACCAACTCAGAGGAGGAGGAAGAAGAGATGCAACCGCTGGAACACAAGAAGAGGACACTACCCATATTCATGTAGCTTCCAGAGAAAGATATGATGATAGGTAAATATGTCAATGACATCCTTAATGCAACATTCATTGCAGACCCTTTGGTCAAGAAACCCAGGACCGAGATCTCCCCAGTAAATATCTTGAACCCTCATCCCATATTATCAACCATACCTCGTACTTGAGAAACCAGTCGAGCGGCCCAAACTATAATTGATATCGAGGATGAACCTGAGTTGAATAACACTACATACACCACCATCATCACTGAACAACCCCCATCACCCCCACAACCCCAATCACCACCGCAAGAAATGACCATCCAATCCCAAACCATTGAACCAAAGCCCATGTACTTGGATCCCCTCGAATTACCCGAGAAAATACCATAACTCACTGGTATGACCCCAGAAGTACCAAGACAGTCAATTGTTCCATTTGTGTCGATCCAGGACACTCCACCTTCATTGGAGACTCATTTTGTGCCCATACCACAAGCCCCAATCCCTCAGATCCCTCTCTCAAAAGTTAATGTTGAGAGTACCATCCAAAGAGGCAGAACCACAAACATCATGGTCCAGAAATAGGAGGAAGTAACAGAGGTTCAGAAGGAACCTAAATCAACATCAGGATAGAGTACAACCTCATTTCAAGAACAACTGCAGATAGTACTCTTGAACCCACAACAATGCTTAGAGCTGGTGTAGCTCTGCTTGGCGAAAGAAGAGATACTCCCATTCCTTCCATCATTGGTAATTGGCGAAAGAAGAGATACTCCCATTCCTTCCATCATTGGTAAAGATGAGACTTGTGGATTTGTCGCAAGGTCCATATACATGGGAGGAAGAGGTGGAGACGTCGTCAGAACATTCAATGGCCAGTGGAATCCCACTACAGGTCCGAGTACCCAAGGAGGCCACTAGTTTTTTTGGTGACCGCGCTCAATGGCCATCAACGCAGCTAATTGGGATGATCAAAGATTCAACTGATCAATTGGAGTAGAGGTTCCAACAGGATGAATGGGATGTAGAGTTTTCTAAGGATGAATCACTCCTCACCTAAGCACGTCGAATGCATGAGGAGTATGCAAATATCTAGGCAGAGCAGAAATTGGAAAGGGTCCAGTAAAAGCTTGTAGAATCCTGGCTAATGATTCAAAGGACAACACCACAACTGCTTGAATCAAGTGCAACAGGAGAGCCGGTACAACAGATCGAGCTACTCCAGGTAACATGGTTGGATTTGGCCATTTGCAATGAGAGCCTTAAAGCATAGTTACAGGAGAGTCAGCAGGAAGAAGAAAAACAACTCGAGAAGCTTCAAGAGTAAATGGAAAGAGTTGTGCTCGAAGGAAATAATGCAAGAGAAACTCTGCACAAGAAAACTACATAATGCACAAAGATCTTCCAGGAAGTTAGTGACTGGATGGGGATCATTTCATGATGCAACTGGACTCTTTCCATGGATCCAGTCTCTTAACAAGGAAGTTGACATCGCCATGGATCCACTGGAACAACAGAAAAAGTTTGATCAGATCTAGCAAGCATACAACGAGCTGAATGCTCTATTTGAGGCACAATCAATAGCTAAGAAAGAGCTACATGAGTTTCAAATGGTTGTTTAGACAACATCTATGCAGATGCATTAGGTAGATGCTACAACCGACTCATAATGGAACTCCTTGGTTACGTCCAAGCCTAAGGGATGCATTACAGACGTGACTCATCAGTTCATGGCTGAAGATTCACTCCTCGCTAGGAAGTTGCAGGACAAGGTTTTCAATTTCCAGGGGGTAAAGAAGAGATCCTTGGAATTGGTCCCAGAGTTGGGCCCTTCATTTGAAGAGATGGAAAAAGAAAGCACTCAAGAAGAAGTTGGGAGAAAAGTAGAGACATAAGATAAATGAAAGCAACAGGCGAGTCCAGAGACCATGAAAGAACCAAGGACTCGACTCGAGGATGAGTCAAGGATTGTGGCCAGAGTCTATTGGGCCCTTCATTTTGTTGTTAGAAGTTGTGCAAGGAATGATGCAGTTCCAGTTTGGGTCAAACAGAAGTTGCGCAAGTCACAGAGGAGTGAGACAGAAGAATAAGGAAAGAAATTGAAAAATGGTTGGAAGGAAGGACAACACAACACCAACATGGAGAAAGAAGTTGCAATAGAACAAAAACAAGAAAATATGCGAACTCCCAAACCCAGAAATCCCAGTTGGCTTATATATATGGGATGAATATGATTGTAAAGGGTTGGTTTTAGGTTGATTATTGTTTTTTGATTTTGGGTTGTTGATGATTATGATTATGAATTGTAGGTTGTTGGAATGCATTCGAGTTTTGTATTATTGTCCATTTTGGGTAGATGTTAGATATGATTCTGAAAGTCTGGGTTTTCAAAACCAAACCAAGTCTGTAAAAGAGCCATGTCCAGTTGTATTGGTAAAAGAGCAAGGGTTTTGGGTTAACCTTATATCGCAGTAATAGAGATTGTTGTCAAGCTTGGCATGGTCAAGTTGTGTCTGTATATGAGTAGTATTATGTAATTGAGAAGAACCTTATGAAGTTAATACAAAGAGGGATTCAAATTTTGAAATTATTGTGTCTGTTTAGCTTCAGATTATCTTGAATGTTGTTCCATATTATCTTTATGTCAGATCTGATTAATGGGGTATGGTTTCTTTATGGCTGCAATGAAACTCTGTTTCCTTTCATCTGAGTTAGGAATGTTCACACAGTTCTGAGTTCAATCTATCTTGTGCAAGACTACAAAGATCATAAGACTGTATGGATTGTCTAATAATTCAACTTACCCTTCCCTATTTTCCTTGCCTTGGTTGTGCTTCGAGTGAGACTTCTTCCCTTCAAGGAAGATGAAAATGCCAGTGCTCTAGACTACCTCGGTACCTTTTGTTGGTAACCTGAGAAGGAACCTGGTCTAATAAATTCTGTGTCAACAAAATGGTTTTGTTGATGGGACTTCCTTCAAGAGGGAACCTGTAGGAAGAATTCTTCCATCGATCCACCGATCCAATATTCACTAGTGGTGGGAAATAAATTGTGATAAGACTATATGGATTTTTCTAAGCATTCTTCTTACCCTTCCCTATTTTCTTTGTCTTGGTTTTGCTTCAGGTGAGACTTCTTCCCATCAAAGAAGATGAAAATGTCAGCGCTCTAGACTACCTTGGTACCTTTTGTTGGTAACCTGAGAAGGACCCTAGTATGATCAATTCCGTGCCAACAAGATGGATAACTCAAGTTTAGGTGTCTTCAACTGTGAGGGAGGAAGAAGAGAATATGACAGGGAGGGTGATAAACTATGAGGACAAAGATAAATGGGGGACGAAACAACATCCTTAACAAGGATGCTTATAGTGATCCCAAGCCACATTCAATTGTATGCAAGTGACCAAGTGGAAGGACATTTGGCAACTCACAAGAGACTGGGTTGGCCCCTCACCAAAGAGGGGGTTATGATTTATGCATCGAGAAATAGTAAAAATATTAATCATTTTATGTTTGGAATTAATGCTAAGTTGAAACTTAGCATTAATTCACAGTTTGGAATTAATGCTAAGTTGAAACTTAGCATTAATTCACATGGCTTCACACATATCCTGTTCACTAAGTTTGAAGCCGCTCTATCCCTAAGTTTGAAGTTGCTTGCCTCGATATGAGGCCAAATAAGACCTCAAACTTAAAACTTAGGATTAATAAACAAATGAAATTTGTAAAATTATATGAAATGGTTAAAACTTTGGTTAAATGCTTCATTTTCTATGTCATACTAATAAAAGAATAGAAAAATAATTGCTAATAATACCTACCAACCCAAATACCTACCAACCCGAAGGGCAGGGACTAATAACATAACATCAAAGAGAACGTAATGATTAATAAACTAACATAGGATACAAAGATCAATAGCATGTATTCCAATATCAAATAATAACCATGAAACAAACAATATCACTAAAGGTATCATTATGCAACAACTTTGATAAAAATAAACTAGGAATAGGAAAAGGAGTATCGCATTCATGTCCATTGTATTGTATAGTCTAATTTTGAAATATTATCATCCTAGGGTGTGTCAATATTATCAATCAATCATATGTGTAAATAGTAAGAAGAATATTTACGAATGTTGATTCGATGTTGCATGATAGGATCCAACTACTCCTCGCGTATCAATGGAATGGATGTGGTTAATTGTACATGTATATCATTTGTGTTCGATAACCTTCCCACTCATGTATAAGATTAGAGATAACGATTCCCTATTCACCTTTTTTTAATCTAGATGTTATTAACTTAGAATATAACCTTGGGATCATTAATGTGGGAAAATATCAAAAGAAAACCTTTCCCATGGGATATAAAATCTTTATTAGTCAAATATTAAGGTAGCGGTGGTGGGGTGGAACATATAGACACTAGAAAATAGTTCTAAGTGAGGATATAATTCTAGGGAGAACTAAGGGATAGTACGATGTAACAATTTTTTTTTTAGAGAAACAAGATTGAGGGTATATTTTGAGATAGGATTGGAAATTGATGACTATTTAAAAAAAAAAAAAAAGAGAAACAAGATTGAGGTTATATTTTGAGATAGGATTGGAAATTGATGAGTACCTTGATGACTAAAAACCCCTACACAAGGAACCTAGGAACATTTACACAAGGAACCTAGGAATTTGATGTATGAAATAGTATGGTCCATTATATTTCCAATTAAACTAGTGGAACTCAATTTGGGGCTATATAGAATCATATATTATTATTTTACCCATAACACTTGTTTGATACCAGTTTTAAGACTAGTGAAAAATTCTAATTTACACATCCTATAACTTGAAAATGATAGAAAATAAGAATTGAAATTTCTACCATAGGTACTAATATATGTTTTATTAGGTTAAAAAAATGATAATTTCAAGATTTTTTTTTATAACTGTTTACCAAGAATGCCTGCTTGAGACTAGTTTTGGGATGTTAAACCCCAAGACAAAGCCTCATGTTAAGAATAATACCCCATGTAAATCCCTAGTTATTGATTTTTGTATCTATACTTTTATATTATTATTGCCAACTAGACTTTTTAATTTTAAATGTACCATTGGTCTCCTACACACACACACACACACACACACACACACACACACACCAAGGAGACCTAGTTTTAGGATCATCTCATCTTAGTTCTATTATAGAAGGAGGTTTCCCCCTCAAAGAGGATTCACATTCATTCTCCTCTCTTTATGATCAAGGTGTGGCGTTACCTCCCCCTCTCTCTCTCTATGTTATTTTGGTGATTTGGTGCATAAAATTTGGCCTTATTAATGCACCTTAAACATTTCAAAGATTGATGAATTCTATTTTCAAACCCTTACTCAGAACATTTGTGTTAGTATTTTTTTATTATATACTCATCTACAACAAATCATGGGAAGATGAGTTCTTCATGTAGAAACATACCCAACTAGTAAAGTGTTGATGCAAATAGTTGTTTAAAGGGGAGGGGCATGTTAATCCCGTAGAGAAATCCCCATGTTAAGAATAAATCCCTAGATATTGAGTTCTTGTATTTATGTTGTTATATTAGTATTGTCAGATTACCTTTTAATTATAAGTGTACCCTTGGTCTCCTATATATATACCAATGATACCTAGTTTTAGGATAATCCCATATTGTACATTTGTTCTATTGTAAAATGATTTTTCCCCCTCGAAGAATGTTAGGCACATAACCTCCCTAGCCCCTCACATAGGTAGAATAATATATTTTCCATGTAATAAAGTATGACATTAGTTAATAAGGCTTATTTAATAATTGTGAACAAGTCAAGGTAATAAGACTTAATAGAAGCTTCTCCTTCCAGAAAGAACTTTCTCTAGAAAGTTCTCTAGAAGATAGAATTAGTATAAATAAGAGTAGGAGGCGTGAGAAATATTTGTCTTGAGAATTATTGCAATAGAAAACTATTCTACTAGAAGTTTCCCCCTCAAAGAGGTAAGTGACCATTTCTTTCTATCGATAAAGGTATCATTTTTTGTTATGATTCTCTAATTTTTTTGTTTCGCTGGTATTTTCTGCAATATTTATGTTTTTTGCTTAATATAATAGAACTGGTACCTAAAAAGTGGTATCATAGCAGTTTCCTCTCGGAAACTGTGGGATTTTTTTTCAAAGTAGAGACATGTACTATCGACTTCTTTAAAGCACAAATATATATCATTAGAGGGTAAAATTACATGCAGGAAATACAAACGATTTCACGGGGTTCTTTAGAAACCAAAGTTTCACCTTGTTGGAAACCTCTATAACACATGTTGGCACCCTTCGAGTACTACCGCATCACAAAAAATCTATACATGACCATCACTCCCACATATTATCAAGTATATCAGGAGTCCCCTAGGTCTCCTAAAACTAGACCTAGATCAATCAATTGGCTTCTTGGATGCTATAATGACATTGAGAATAACACTCGGGAAGATACTCTCTAGTACCTGGGTAACTGGGTAGTACAACTAAGGGTATTATCGATCCTCCTTAGTTGGTTCCCTAAGATATTGGTCTGAGTACTAATGTTTTACCCTACACATATATTAGAGAGATATAACATAGGGTAAACCTTTTTCTGTAGGAACCTTATAAACCCTAACCCCTAGGAAAGAAACATAATAGAAAAGGAACATAAGAGATCCATTGTCGTGCAAGCTTACCTACTGCGTTTTGGTTGCAGAATGTTTACATGTTTTTTCTTATTAACAATTTGGGTCATTCCTCACTGCAGTATTCTTTAGGCTAAAGTATAAATCTATAGGAGTTAAAAAAAAACGAGTATAGTGATCCAACTGGTACCCTTATACGAGACCTATCCCATTGGATTCCTCTCTTTTCCTTGATCGTAGTGGTACCTATCATTTTTAATCCTTTTATTTTTCACATGGACCCGACCCCTTTCTGAACCCTTATTTGGGACCTCTCTCATTTAATTCCCCTCTTCATATTGATCATCATGGTATCTTTCACCATTAACCCCTTTTTCTATGTGGACCCACTCGCCCCTTTCCCTCCCCAATATCCCACACCTGTAGCAAATATTGGGATCAATGCCTCACTTCCCTAGACAAAATCCATGAGAAAATTAGGAAGGATATATCTGACCTTAATTCCAACATTTCTAGCATAAATTCTCATCTCGCCCCACTATATTCACTTCCCATAGCAGTGACCCACTTCAAAACCACGTGTTAACAATCCCAAGACACAATGAACAACTTGACTGGACTATTAAGAAAGACCAAGATCCTTTATCTTATGCACCACCTTATAACCCCAAAGGAATTGAATCCTCCCATTCCACGTCCTTTTATTCCAACTAGTTTCAGTGGGACCTACGTCTTCCTAGAGTAGAGGTGAACAAATTTTATGGCTCGGTTCCCACAAGTTGGGTCACTCAAATGGAACACTATTTATTTTTACATAACATTATTGATGAGTTGGACAAACTCCATTATGTTGTGTTGATTAATTGGGTTGGTTTTCATTGATGTCAACCCTTGAAGAAAGTCTGGTAGCGAATTCTGGTAGCACAATGGT
>CBVK0101021010.1:0-10055 GCA_900067695.1 Picea abies
AACTTCACATGGCCATAACTCTCTAACTGTGAGGAGTTATGTGGCGTTCCACATACCAGCGGAAATGGAATGGCATTTACTATCCATATAGAATAGTTTTACCTACAAATATATCAAAAATAATACCATTATCCATCAAACAAACTTGGGTCCATTACCCAAACCTTTGTGTTACCATAATTTGATACCAGACCTTTTTCTAGGGTTGACATCAATGAAAACCAACCCAATTAATCAACATTTGGGTCACTAGACAATGACATAGAATGCTACAAATGCAAAAAATTTGGACATATGGCTAAAGATTGCAGATTAACAATTCCTGCAAAGGAACCAGAGCATGATTTCAACATCAAGCAAAAGGACCATCAATAATTTGGATAAGGAAGAAGGAAAACCTAAATCTTGAAGAATGTTCCCTTGCACTACAAGCCCAAAGAAAAAGAAGTAATTGGTACATTGACAATTTTTGTTCAAATCATATGACAAGTTACAAGAACAAATTTATAACTCTGAAGAAAGAACAAGATGTATCAATTTCATTTAGCAATGAAAAATCAACCAAAATTATATGGAAAGGAACAGTCAATCTTGGAAGTAAGGATTCCAAGGAAGAAGATTTCTTACTTGTTGAAAACATGAAGAATAATCTACTAAGTGTGAGTGAAATGTGTGATAAGGGACATAGACTTGTATTTGACTCAAAGAAGTGTGAGATAAGGAAATAAGGATCGGGAAAATTGGTGTCTACAACAGTAAGAACTAAAAACAACATATACATCTTAAATGAGATTGGAAAAGAAATATGTTTCTTGGGAAAGGAAAATGAAAATTTTCTTTGTCACAGAATAATGGGACACATGAACTTTGGAAATCTCATCAAAATTAGCAAAAAGGAAGCAGGAAGAGAAATGCTTGAAATTTTAAAACTGGCCAGTTCTATGTGCAAGCATTGCCTACATGGAAAACAAATAAGAGATGAATTCAAATCAAAAGAATACTCTATAACAAATCCATTGAAAATTCTACACACTAATCTATGTGGACCAATGAGAACAAAAGGAATGAATGCCAAACAATACTGCATGTTGAATATTGATGATTATACAAGAATGAATACATTTTGTTTTCTCAAGAAGAAATCAAAGGCATTCAAACATTTTAGAATTTTCAAGGAAATGGTTGAAAATGAAATGGATCTGATAATTAAGTGCCTAAGATCAGACATTGGCGGTAAATTCACATCAAAACAATTCATGTATTTCTATAAAGAGAATGAAATAAAAAGTCAATTCTCAGCAGCTAGGACACCTTAGCAAAATGGAGTTGTTGAAAGGAAGAATAGAATTGTAACAGAAATGGCCAGAACCATGTTGAAAGATTTGAAGTTGAGAAATATCTTTTGGGTACAAACAATGCACACAGTCATTCATATATTGAACAGAGGAATTCTCACAAATAATAGTGACAAAACTTGATGTGAGTTATGGAATGGAAGACCGAAAAACATCAAGTATTTTAGAGTATTTGGAAAAAATGCTACATAAAAAGAGAATATCATAGAGTTGGAAAATTCGATTCTCAATTTGATAAAAGCATATTGGTTGAATACTCAAGAAAAAATAAGGAATACAAATGTTACAATTTGAGATTCAACAAGATAGTGGAAAGCATAAATGTAAATATTGATTAAGCATATTTGTCGAAGACCAAAGAAGAAAGAAAAAATTCTAATGAACAGGAAGTAGAAGTAGGGGTGATTTTAAGGATGGAAATTTATAATAAAATGTAGAAACCTAGGCTAATCTTACTAGTCCTCAATATGTTTATAATAAAATGTAGAAACCTAGGCTAATCTTACTAGTCCTCAATATGACAAATTTAAAATGTTTGGTAGTAGTTTTGTAAAAATATTCAAATTTCTAAGGATTTAATATAGTTTCTATAATTTTTTGGTGATTTTTCAGGTAAAATAATTTTATTCTATGGAATTTAGGTGAATCGTTTTTAGAGAAAATGGAAATTAGAGAACCTTCTTTTGGGAAAAAAAATGGAAAATTGGCCCATTTGCGAAATTGAGCCCCTAAAATCATCTATGAGTAGAAGAAGAACTAAAAGAAAAAGAGGTAGAAGAAGAAGAATAAGAAGAATAGAAAGAAGAGAAGAAGCCAAAAGTAGAACAAGAAGAAAATCATTGGCAAGAATTTCACATACTTTCAGGACACCCAACCATGGGATTCAGAAGAATCATCCACTGGAACAGAATATTGGAGATAGAAATGAAGGAATAGAAACCATAGGAAGTAAAATTTTACATACAACATAACAGAGACACCTTGCATTATTGTCCACAATTGAACCCAACAGCTTCGAGGAAGCCAATAATGATGAACATTGGGTAAAGGCCATGGAAGAAGAACTTAATCAAATAGAGAAGAATGGAACATGGGAATTGGTTCCAAGACCGAAGAGCACAAATGTAATTGGAACAAAATGGGTGTTAATAAATAAATTAAACGAAGATGGATAGGTAACCAGAAATAAGGCAAGGTTAGTATGAAAAGGATATGCTCAAGTTGAAGGAGTAGATTTTGAAGAAACGTTTTCTCTTGTTTCTAGAATGGAAGGAATCAGACTGATCTTGGCCTATGCATGTTCCAAGAGAATCAAAGTATATCAGATGGATGTAAAATCGACATTTCAAAATGGTGAATTAGAAGAAGAAGTATACATCGAACAACCAGAAGGATTCCTACTGTCACAAAGGGAAGCTTATTTTTGCAGATTGAAGAAATATATGTATGGACTCAAGAAATCCCCTAGAGCCTGGTATTCAAGATTTGAAAGGTATTTTCGACAACAAGGATTCAAAAAGGGTAATGAAGATAACAATCTCTATGTAAAGGTTGATAGGAACAACATACTTGTCATTGGAGTATATGTGGATGACATTATCTTTGGAAGTGATGATGAGTAAGAAGTGTAGAAACCTAGGCTAATCTTACTAGTCCTCAATATGTCAAATTTAAAATGTTTGGTGATAGTTTTGTAAAAATATTCAAATTTCTAAGGATTTAATATAGTTTCTATAAATTTTTGGTGATTTTTCAGGTAAAATAATTGTATTCTATGGAATTTGGGTGAATCGTTTTTAGAGAAAATGGAAATTAGAGAACCTTATTTTGGGGGAAAAAATGGAAAATTAGCTCATTTGCGAAATTGAGCCCCTAAAATTATCTATGAGTAGAAGAAGAACTAAAAGAAGAAGAGGTAGAAGAAGAAGAAGAAGAATATAAAGAAGAGAAGAAGCCAAAAGTAGAACAAGAAGAAAATGATTGGCAAGAATTTCACATACCTTTCAGGACACCCAACCACGGGATTCAGAAGAATCATCCACCGTAACAGATTATTGGAGATAGAAATGCAGGAATAGAAACCATAGGAAGTAAAATGTTATATACAATAGAACAAAGACACCTTGCATTATTGTCCACAATTGAACCCAACAACTTTGAGGAAGCCAATAATGATGAACATGTGTAAAGGCCATGGAAGAAGAACTTAATCAAATAGAGAAGAATGAAACATGGGAATTGGTTCCAAGACCTAAGAGCACAAATGTAATTGGAACAAAATGGGTGTTAATAAATAAATTAAACGAAGATGGACAGGTAACCAGAAATAAGGAAAGGTTGGTATGAAAAGGATATGCTCAAGTTGAAGGAGTAGATTTTGAAGAAACGTTTTCTCCTATTTCTAGAATGGAAGCAATCGAAATGATCTTTGCCTATGCATGTTACAAGAGAATCAAATTATATCATATGGATGCAAAATCAACATTTCAAAATGGTGAATTAGAAGAAGAAGTATACATTGAACAACTAGAAGGATTCCTACTGTCATAAAGGGAAGCTTATTTTTGCAGATTGAAGAAAACTACGTATGGACTCAAAAAATCCCCTAGAGCCTGGTATTCAATATTTGAAAGGTATTTTCAACAATAAGGATTCAAAAAGGGTAATGCAGATAGCAATCTCTATGTAAAGGTTGATAGGAACAACATACTTGTCATTGGAGTATATGTGGATGACATTATCTTTGGAAGTGATGATGAGTAAGAAGTTTTCCCAAAACATGCAGAATGATTTTGAAATGTCACTACTTACTTAATTGAAATTCTTTTTTGGAATTCATATATCTCAGCTGGATGAAAGAATTTTCATTTCATAAACCAAGTACATCAAAGAAATATTGAAGAAGTTCAGAATGGAAGATTGCAAACTAGTAAGTACTCCTATGGCGACTGGTTGCAAGTTGAGAAAAGATGATGAATGTAAGGAAGAAGATCAAAGACTCTATAGATCAATTATTGGAATCATAATCTATGTGATAGCCTCAAGACTAGATGTAATGCAAGCAGTTGGACATGTTGGAAGATTTGAAGAAGCACCGAAAGAAACTCATGTTTTGGCAATAAAGAGGATCTTAATATATCTTAAATGAACAACAGAGATTGGATTGTGGTATCCAAAAGGGAATGAGTTGACTATGGTCACCTATGAAGATGCAAATTGGATAGGAAGCATTGATGATCAAAGAAGTACTAGTGGAAAAGTCTTCTATTTGTGGGATTGTCTGGTATCTTTGTTAAGTAATAAGTAGTCCTCAGTATCATTCTCTATAGCAGAAGAATAATATATTGCAACAACAACATGTACTTAGGTTATCTTGATGAAGAAAACCATGAAATATATACAAGTTGAGTATGATGATCATATCTCGATATTTTGTGATAATACTAGTGCTATAAGTTACTCCAAGAGTCCAATGATGCATTCCAAGACCAAATATATTCTAATCAAGTTTCACTTTTTGTGGGAACAAGTTACGGAAAAGAATATCAAGTTAGAATAAATTGGTACAATGGAACATATTGCATACATCTTCACCAAACCTCTCGCAAGAGATACATTTGAGTATATTCGATAGAAACTTGGAGTAGTTTCTACTCCACAATGATCTACACGGATTTTTTCTAAGAAGAAAATGGAAGAGAAATCATATGTGTAGAGAATATTGTTGATGTCAGATCAGTCAATAAATGAACCTTATTATGAATGTTTTCTATATATGTCACTAGTTTACATCATCAGGAATCACCAATGCACAAAAAACACTAGAAGAGAGAAAGAACAAAAGTAGGAGATAAAGTTCAAAAGAAGATTGTCTAGGAGAGTTACCCTTTGTCATTGATGTCAAAGGGGGAGAAAGAGAAGAAGCATGCATACATGGGGAGAATTGGTCGTAGGGGTAGAATGAGTGTTTCCATCAATACCAAAGGGGGATATTGTTGGAAACTTGATTTTCATTGATGTCAACTTTAGAATACCCTTTGTCATTGATGTCAAAGGGGGAGAAAGAGAAGAAGCATGCATACATGGGGAGAATTGGTCGTAGGGGTAGAATGAGTGTTTCCATCAATACCAAAGGGGGATATTGTTGGAAACTTGATTTTCATTGATGTCAACTTTAGAATAAGTCTATAAGCTTCTAGAAGTAATGGATATAATTGAAGAAGTATCCAAAGTGGCCCCCTTATGGCATAGCTTTGAGATATGTTCCTTATGATAAGATTCTCTACATAAGTCTACAAGAATCCCAAAGGTGTGGTTATGAGGCATGAAGTTGATTGAGGAAAATGAGGTTGAAGAAAATTACAAGTACACGCAAACCCACATAGATGGATGGTCCTCATGATGGTGTTTTCAATGGTAGGTGGTAAGCCACGTGGCTCCTCACGATTGAGGATTTATGCCCTCTTTAAGTTGAAATCCCTAAACAATAGTTGAAAGTCCCATAAATGGTTGCAACAAGAAGTTACAAATCATTAATTAAAGGGTAAAACAGTTATAGAAAAAAGTACAATTCATCCCTAAAGTTAAGGAAAGAAGTCACCTGGAAAAGTATAAATACACTTCAAGGATTCTCTCATTGATACATACACAAGTTCATTGATTATCTATCTTTCAAGTGATATTTTGGTGAATCTTTTCATAGCGTATATGAGAAAGTTAATCTGAGGAAGAAAGGAGTGGAGAAGTCTCAAAGTTGTAGAGAGCAAAGGGTTTCTAAAAGCACTAATTAGCTGACCCCCATGGTTTAGACTACAAGTTTCCAATGAGGAACCCATGTGAGTTGTATGACAGCCATCCTACGAGGCCCAACCAGATGACTATTCCCTATCTAGCAAGGATGAGGAAAATTAAATGAAGATTCTATCTTGTGTTTGTTGAAGATGATGTGCACCAGGTTGGTCTGAGATGATATGATTCATGTTTTCTTCATGAGTAAAGGTATTTCTTTTATATTTTTTGTTGAGGCTTGTAATATGGATGGTTTGGCACATTCTTAAGGCATGTATTGGAGGACTTTTGGTACATGGATGCATATGGTTTAGGTTCATGTATTAGTGACATTGATACATGCTTGAGACATATCCTTGGTATTTAGTTTATGGATGTTATGGTTCATTGTTAGAGGAACATATTTTTGATATTGGTATATATTTCAGGCTTACACTTCATGGTTTTGATGTTATATGCTTGAGGCATATCTTATGGTACATTGTATGGTAGATGCTTGAGGTACGTTTTGGCACATAGTTTGGATACTTGATGTTGAGAATATGTTTTGATGTTGGTATATGATCTATGTGAGTGGATTGGGTTGATGATGATGATTTCTTAGCATCAATGACAGTGACAGAGACAATGACATGGACAGTGATAGGTTGGATGACAGGTTGATTATCAGTTACATATTGATGTATCAGTGACAGTGGCAGTGCCAATATTAGTGGTAGTGACGGTATCAGTGATAGTGATAGGTTGAGTCTACACTTATATTTCAGGGTGATGGGACGGGAAAGGAAAGAGGGTTGTAGCCTCATTTCAATTGGAGCCGAAGAATATAGGGAGTTGGAGATTCCTTCAGGTTGGATCCTGTAAATCAGGGGTTTGGTTCCTCCTTTTAGTTGTATCTAGATAACTCAGGGAGTTGTAGCTTCCTTCAGGTTGGATCCTATAAAGAGGGGGTTGGAGCCTCCTTCTAGTTGATGTTGTAGAATTTGGAATTTGGTGCTTCCTATGAATGTAATATTTGATATATAAGAAAATATTCCATGGTTTTCTCCCATTTGGGTTTCCATGTAAAAATATTCTTTGTATTGTGTATGATGTGATATTGTTTAATCATACTACTTATGGTTACATGTTCATGAAATGTTAAATGAAGGCATACGTGATAAATTGTTTATGATCATATATATTGGTTAAAAGTGGTAAAAATTGCATAATATTGATTCACCCCCCCATGATCTTAGTATTCCAACAAACAATCTCATGTATTGACATATTAGAAGTTGAAAAGGAGATCATAAGTAATTAAATAAAACCTATTGTAAGAACACTCTATGGTCATCTTGTTCTTCTTCCAGGAAACCATAAAGCTCACGTAGTTGTAGTCCTTCCTTTGAGAATTGATTTTATTTTTGTTTTTATCCTTATAAATATGAGTATAGTTGACCCAAAGAATTAATTTGAAGATATTTCCTTTAATTGTTGTGCTAGTGGAAGGAAATAAATATTTTATACTTGGAGGCTTCCTTTTATCCAATTTATGACTATAGAAGAATATTCCATGACCTAAAGATTATTAATCCCTATGTCCAAAGAATATTTTAGTAAGAAGTATAAGGCCTTGAATTCCATCTTATTATTTGTTCCTTTTCCTATAATACCTTTGACTTGAATTTCATGTGCCTCTAAAAGTTATAGAATGAATCCAAACCCACTCATAGAATTTGGGCCTTGGCAAGCCCCATGATGATATCCCCAAGACATAGACATGTCCACATCTACCTTGAATATAATTCTTTGTGGTTTAACCTTTGGAATGGCCTTGTAATATGAAAATAATGCATTAACCTAGGAATCTACCTAAAAAGTAGGTCTCATTGTTTATTCAAACAAAATAGAGTTTTTAGCTATCCATATTCCCCACAAAACTAGAAATGTGAAAGGCTTGAAGCACGTTAAATATTTCTTAGTAAGACAAATGTTAAGGAATGTATATAAGGATTCATATTTTCAACAATTTTGGATACTCAAAATATCCCCAACATCAACCTAGAATTTCTAAGAAAAATTATGATATAAGACAAATGTGAAGTGTTTTCCTCACTAAATTTGCATAGTAAACAAATATTTGGACCTTGTAACTAAACGTTAAGGCATGTGTCTAAGGATTCATGTTTCCAACAATTTTGGATACTCAAAATATCCCCAAGGTCAACCTAGAGTTTATAAGAAAAATTATGATATAAGAACAAATGTGAAGTGTTTTCCTCATTACACTTTCAAAGTAAAAAAATACTTGGACCTTGTCTATTTCTTTTCTAGAGATATTCCCATGTTAAAAGTTTGTTGTTAAAAATAAGCCATATAAATGAATTACAGTTGGGTGGGGCCTACAGTTTCTAAAACTTCTTCTACCACCATTTGTCATCACCTAGAATTGTTCCAAAATGAGTTGAGTATTGAAGACTAGGGGTATAATTGCTCCATGTTCCATTCAAATCCTAGATTAATTCATGTGAGGAATTGTTCAATCTTATATGTTCTTTCTTGAATTATGCTAAACATTGATCCTACCTTTGGGTTGAATTTCCTTCTAGACCTAAATCAAATGCCTTTTTCTATCATAGAGATCACAGAGATGTGTCATATGGGTTGCTAATCAAATTAAGTGTACATATTCCAATCACCTATAAGTGATGTATGATTTTTTCAAGAAGGAATATCTCTACCCATTATTTCATTTTCCCCCACTATTACCTTGTGTTGGCAGCCAATTATTTTTTAATTTACCCTAAAAAGCTGCCTACACCTACTTGTCCCTTATACGACAAGTCATCATCACATTTTGCAACAAGACATTGTATTCATTTCTTGCGATAATTGCTAGACAACCCCGGACCGGTTCCACTCTCCCAGTTGACGGACAATCAATTTCGCCCGTCAACACCTTGGTTCCATCTCCCACTTTCCATGCCAAATAAGAGCCTATGATTGTGAACGATAGTGTCATTTCCTTCCATTGGTTGGATACATTCACTATACTCTTTCTTCCCTTTCTAATCCAATCAGAGAGAGTTCATGGAGAAATGTACTTTTGTATTAAAACTCATTTTCCATCGTCTCACCTTTGTGATGACATCCTATAATGATTTTCCTGCCAAAAATTTACCAAATAAATATATTTTATTTAGCCTCGAGCCCCCCGAATATTTTGGAGCTGCAATCCTCTACCACTTAACCAAATGATTCCCTTTGTATATTTTAATTCTCCATTGCCATAGAAAATTTATATAAAACAAATTATGATTTTTTCAAGAATACCTTTAGCTATATGAGCTAGGGTGTGATAGTAGATTGGGACAACTTCTAGAACTAACTTTATTCAAACAGTCTACCTCCCATTCAGAGCCACCTATTGAACCAAAAAAATATGTGTTTTTTAATTTTAGAAAGTAGTTATTACCGATATGCCTTTCCATTAGAATTAAGAATAAGAGTAAATCCCAAATATTTAACTCCTTCTGACATGTCTAAGTGTGGAAAATGAAACAATCCTCTAATACCCAAATCATAAATACCTTCCAAGCAAATTGTATAAATTGTAGAATTATTCTCATTTATTTCCATACTTGTAGCTTCATTGTAATGATGTAAAATTTTCTTGAAACATTGACCCTCCCTTTCTCATCCAAAGCAAAATAGTAGAACATCACCTAGGAACAATAAGTGTGTGAGTTTCTCCAAACTACCTATCCTCACTCCTTTGATTCTCCTCATTATTGTAGCTTTTCTAATGGGTCCACTTAATCCCTCTACTACCAAAATAAAAAGGAAGAGTGAGAGTAGGAAACCTTGTTTAATCCTCCTAAAGGATTTAAGAGTTATTATGTTGATCCATTAATCAATACTCAAAAGGAG
>CBVK0101021011.1:0-10054 GCA_900067695.1 Picea abies
ACGTGGTTGGCCTTATTTAGTAGAGAATAAATTAGGAATTGTCTAATCTTGGACCAAACCTCTCTTGATCCATCGGAGAAATAACAAAGACAATGTTGACTTCGTTGTTTCTCCGTCAGATCGAGGGAGGTTTGTTGCAAGATTAGACGACTCCAATAAATTATTATTGAAACCAAGAGGATCACATTCAAGATTTATTTCTAGTTCTATAACTATCACGTTTTTAGTTTTTTCTCAGTGAGTAAGTCGATGTTTGAATCTAGGATGATGAGGGGCTACTCCAAAAAAAGGATGATAAGGTGCTTGTAAGCATTGTCAAGGTTGTTGGGACTCAGAAATGTCATATTTTCATCCACCTTTCCCTTCACTATTCCTTACATTTCATCGCCCCATTAAACCTTCGTCATACCAATTTCATAAATACATTTGGGTTTCACATCATTATTCTCCACTTTATTCATTTTAGTATTAAAAGTGAATTTATGATTAAATATTAGAAAATATACATGTTTTCATATATATCTCAATTATGTGTGAGATTTGTAATGTGTAGGAATATGTGGATGATTAATTGAAAGAGACTTCTCGAATATCTCTTCCATCATTCCAAAGGAGATAATTATTCAAGCCTCTTTTCAAGGAGAAGATCATGGAGATTTGGTTAGAATATCTTATCTAAGATATATGAGAGATATCTGTGAGGATTTGAAGGGATCATATCTTGTAATAATGGGAAAGTAGTTGAGAGTGGTTGAGAGAATAGTGGATCTACAATTATGAGATGGTTATCTTCTTCATGTATATAACAGAGTGCTCTCTCTTCATGAGAATTCAATTAGGATTCAATTAGAAGTTAGATTTCAATTAGTATGTGATTGTAATCAGGAGAAGGGGATTCATAGCTTTGTTATTCTTCATGTTTTGTCATTTGACTATTGTAATATGATTTGAGATTGATATATTGTATGAGCTCATTGTTGTTAACTCTTCACATGTTGTATTTCCCTTAGGCAATTTCCTTCTTTCCCAGTTAGTGTTTCAATGCTTTCTTAGATTAGTTTGATTTCAGCAACATAGATTGGATTAGATTAGTTCTACTTCAGTCCTGCATATACAGTGCATGTGCTTCGTCAGTCTACGTACCCCGTGTTGACAATTAAATGGTTGGGCAAGTACTACAACATTATTATAACGACATATATTTCGCCTAACATTTTGGTGCCGTTGTCGGGGAAGCACAAGGGATTGAGGTATCAATTTCTTTTTATGCAAGAGTGATAATCAGAGACTGGGTCAAGGGTTCCTACTTAGAAAGGAAGGGATTAGAACGTCCTATTCTCTGTAGATTTCAATTGTTTCCACAAGTGTGCTAGTCAGAGACTGGGTGAAGGGTTCCTACTTAGAAAGGAATGGATTAGAAGGTCATGTTCTCTGTAGATTTCAAGTGTTTCCGCAAGTGTGCTAGTCAGAGACTAGGTCAAGGGTTCCTACTTAGAAAGGAAGGGATTAGAAGGTCCTGTTCTCTATAGATTTCAATTGTTTTCGCAAGTGTGCTAGTCAGAGACTGGGTCAAGGGTCCCTACTTAGAAAGGAAGGGATTAGATGGTCCTATTCTCTGTAGATTTCAATTTTTTCCGCAAGTGTGCTAGTCAGAGACTGGGTCAAGGGTCCCTACTTAGAAAGGAAGGGATTAGAAGGTCCTATTCTCTATAGATTTCAATTGTTTATGCAAGTGTGCTAGTCAGAGACTGGGTTAAGGGTCCCTACTTAATGGAAGGGATTAGAAGGTCTTTTTCTCTATTAGAAGATAGATAGCCTTCAATGTGTGTCAATCATTTCAATTAACAATGGGTTCTCGCAACTGTGAAGAGTGTTTTTTTATGTTTCAGCAATAGTGGTTTGTTTCAAGAGTGTTTCAGTAAGTGTGATTTTTAGATTTTCATTTTGATTTGGATGTTGTAAGAATCCATTCTTCTTTTTAACATGGTTTAACTATGAGTATAAGCTTGGAACAACTCACTCGGATCCTTGTGAAAGCCGGGATTTCCTCTTCTCAGGAAGAGGAGATCTTGATAGTAGTCGAGAGCTTAATTATTCCTCCAGAAACAGACAATGAATCAACACATGAAGAATGCAAGCAGGAGGAGGAGGAGGACAATGAGGAGTTGTAGCATGATGTGAGTGAGACAAATTACGCCTACAAGAGCCTCATCGAACAATGGTTTCAAGAAGGTACCAGGTTAAAGTCATTTAGTTTTTCTTTCTCTTTTGATAATTTAGAGTTTCAGCAGTTTTCTGATTATCTTTTGTATATTTATGTATATTCCCGATTATCATTTGTGAAATTGGAAAAGGACATATTCATACTACTATTACGTGAATGGATTCACTGGAAATTTGATTACACGTAACTACTTTCTAATTTCTAATTAGTATAGAATAGGTAGGCTTTCATTTTCAGTTTTCACTTTTCGTTCTTTTCTTAGGAATAAGTATGCTCTCCTCTGCGCTTCGTGTGACCGTGAGGATCAGAAAGTAGGGATGACTAATAATGTTTTTTAGGAAGTATAATGATGCCTAAATACTCCATTTCCAAAAACAAAAACAATTATGAATAAACATGTGATGTTGAAACATGTGATGCTGGAACAACAGCTGAAACAGTGGCTATAACAACAGCTGAAAAAGCGTCACTGTCCCACTTCCATTCTTTATTATAAATTTGCAAAATAAAATTTCTAAAAGTTTTTTTTTATTTTATGAAAACACAAAACAAAAAAAAAATATATATCTACTGAAACAGTCTCTGTCTCTATATGCTGAAACACTGTCACTATATGCTGAAACATTGGCTGCAACTATGTCATAACCAAATTGTTTGCATAGCTTGGCTTAAACCCTGCAATTCGAAATCTGCAAATCACATCTTGAGCTCAAATCTGCAAATAAAACATAACCAAACATTAGAACTGGACTGCGAATCCATCTTTTGCACTCTTATAAATTGAATCTATAAATCCCATGCTGAAACAGTGAAATTTTTTTTTTATGCTGTTACAATGGCTGAACTGTGACTGGAATCGATTGAACTGGGTTTTTAAAATTTTGGATTGGTTCATTTCTGATTTTGAATTTCATTACAACAAGCAATTAAATAATAACCCTGCAAAAACTTTAGCACATCAAGATAGAATGTAGTAGAGAATTTATTCTTCGGCCTCTCACACTCTATCTCCGCCTTCACCACTTGAAATCTTCTGACCTTAAACCCGCAACCTGCAACAACAGTTAAATGATAAACTTACAAATGTAATTTCCTCGCTAGTATGCATCCTTTCATGCTAAAACCTACAAAAGCAATAGAAAATAAAATCAAAGATAAAACATTGGATCTTTATACTTATTGCCAAATTTAAATTCAATGTTGTTTCTAGAAAGATGGCCTAGCGCATACCATTCCGGATTAGGGATGATAGCATTAGCTCCCATGGTTCTATTGCATTCGACTCATCGACCAACTCCTCCGATGTCATAACCAGATCGATCCGTATGAGTCGATTCTCTCGATGCTAGTTTTAACAACAATCATGTTTTACTCAAAATACGATGAGAATTTTCTTGCGGGTAGTTGTGAGGTTATTTTTCATGGTGATGTTGACTGCAACAAATTTTCACCAAGATCTCGGTGATAATATTTCCCGGGAATCTATTGGATTGCCTTACCTAATTTTCTATCTATCGGCATGCTTTATTGGGATTAAATTTTTATACTGTTGCTTATTTAACGGATCTCTCTCTTACTCGCTGCGAAGTTTCTTCCACAAGATGTAAACAAACCCAGCCGAAAAATAGCCTCACTCTGTCCTTACAGCGGGAATACCGAGTTATGAATTTCGCTGATGGTGGTTGCATGTTAGAGTTGTTTTAAACAAATTTGTGTTATCTATTAGAAGAACAGAAAGTGACAGGTACATCCTTTACGGTTGATGCATTTCGATATGGATCGGTAGATAACCTGAACTGCATACTTTTTGATCATTATGGTGGTTTGAGAAAGCATTGGTCCCATGGCCCCATCTATTGTACATCTGCTACCGCTCGCCTTTTATCATTGTTTCTTTCAGTGGACGCAAAGTTTATTCATCCGTTGAAAGTAGAATCAAACGCGAAGATGCCGAAAGAGCGGGATCTGTGAGCCAATTTCTAAACGGGAGAAGAAGAACAAACAATAATGACAATCCTACCAATCCCTTTACAGGCAATGATCATGAGTATGCTAATGTGCAATTCGTGTCTCTTAGTGACCCGACCATTGGAATATATGCTTATTTGAACGTATGGAGTCCATACGTAGCTCCCAGTGCCCATTTCAGCTTGAGCCATATTTGGGAAATTAACGTGGCTGCAAATGGAATGAATTTGCAGACCATAGAGATTGCCTGGATATAAATCCTATTGGTGAAAATCGTAACCGCAATGAATTGGCAGTTGTTGGAACGTGGAAAGACTACGGTATCATGCTTTATTCTCTTCCTGATCTGAACTTCATTAAAATTTTTCACTTTGTAGGAAACGTTCTACCAAGGTCCGTTCTTTTTTGTAGATTCGAAGGGATTTCATACTTTCTATGTGGTCTTGGGGATGGGCATCTATATAACTTTACCGTGAATATGAGCAGTGGACAGCTTTCTGATCGGAAAATTATTTCATTGGGTAAGCAATTACTCTCAAGACTTTTCGTTATAAGAATACAACGCATGTTTTCGCAGCATCTGAAAGGTCCACAGTTATTTACAGTAGAAACCAGAGGTTGGCGTATAGATATTCCTGTGTGGAAAAAGTTCATCACATGTGTTCTTTCCATTCAAAGTCTTTCCCTAACAGCATTGTGGTTGTAAAGGAAGACATGTTTACAATTGGGTCAATAGACGATCTTCAGGATCTTTATATCTCATCAATTACTCTTGGGGAACAGCCTTATCGTATTTTCCATCAAGCCAATTCTCGAACATTTTCCATTTGCAGTATGAAGTATAATTATGATGAGAGAAATAATAAAATAGAACACTACTTCATTCGTCTCTTAGATGAAATGACATTTGAAAGTATTTCATCATATCAACTTGATGCCAATGAAGAAGGAATTTCCATCCTGAGTTGTTCATTTATAGATGATAACAATGTCTATTGTTGTGTTGGGACAGCTTATTGTCCTGATAAGGATAATATATATAAGAAGGGCTGAATTTTGGTATTTTTGGTGGTTGGAGACAGGCAACTGTGTCTGGTTAGTGAGAAGGAGACAAAGGGTGTTGTATACACTCTCAATGCATTTAATGGAAAATTACTTGTAGGAATCGACGAAAAGATTGAGTTGTACAAATTGGTGATCCATGATGATGGTTCCAGGGAGCTGGAGTATGAATGTGGACATCCTAGTCTTGTACTTGCACTCTGTGTTAAAACTCATGGAGATTTTATCTTAGTTGGTGATTATCTGAAATCTATGTATCTGTTGGTATACAAGCATGAGCAAGGAGGTATGTTAGAAGAGAGGGCTCGTGATTATTCTGCAAACTGGATGACCGTTGTAGAGTTTCTGGATGACGATATATGCCTAGGTGCAGAGAGCAATTTCAACATTTTTACGGCGAAGAAAAATAACGATGCTGCAATTAATGATGAATACCAAGGAAATAGTTCATTTCTCTCCGTCTCTGAATGAGCACGCAAATGAGATACTCCTACCATGAGCAAGGAAACGTACTTAGGTCATTGTCAATTGAAAGCAGCTACTCCTTGTGAAGCCGCAGTCATCAACACTGAAAGTCTGTATTCCTCTTAACTTGTCCATGCTAAAAAGGAAGAAGGTACAACACCCATCAATCAATGATTAAATTGATCAGATGCAGACAGTCGAGAAGCACAAAACTGGAGTCACTTTTGGTTTCTGATGAGTGCACCTTTGTGATCAAGCATGGAGGTGAGCAGGTTACAAAGAGATGAATTGAGTGCGCAAGAGGAAGTTGCTGCAACTGTATGACATTATTCTCATAGATTCTTTCCCACAAGATATACCAACATCTTTTAGAAGGTGATTTCTTAAAACTCAATAATCTTACATGCAAGATTTTAACGAGTTAAAAGAATACTTTGATGATTTTCTTTTGGATTATCACAGGTTTGCATTTCACTGTAATGATTGTACATAAAAATTGTAGAAATGAAAGATCACCCAAGGAGACGCATGCTCATACTATGCACAATTGTCGGGAAAATTAATGACAACAGTCCAGAATTCACCCTAAATGCAATCCCAAAATTTCTAAATCCGCCATCTTATTGCTTGAATTCTAGAACTAGAGTGACAGGTCTCAACAATTGACAATTTGATGAAGCCGAGACCATACTATTATTGTTTTCTTTGAGCATGATTTTTGTATCCGAAAACCATAAAAATGATAAAATAAATAAATGAATAAATAAATAAAAAATTATAAAATCATTAAAATCAAAACATTGCAAATGGACCTTTTACTCACTTCCTAAACTATAATCAAAACATGTTTCTTTACGCTTAACATTAATATGTCTTATTTGAGTCATTGTCACAACAATCAAAGACAAACAAGTATGCAAGGGCAACAGGTATATCAACGCAATTTATTTCATTAAATTGCTCGCATTTGCACTTATTTCTACATTTTTCAATGCTCTCACATTTTGCTGCAGGAAAATGATAACCTTTTACAGGTACAAAGATGATTGCATTTGTTGTTGCTGTGATTTTTCAAGAATCACAAAATTTTGACAAACATGCTTTGATCAACAGCTTGACGGAGCTGTTACTCATTATAAACATCATGACACTTGTTGTTACACATAAACCTTTCATAACCCATTTGCGTCATGCATGCTTATCCCTATTTTTCCTTCAAACGCACATTAGTCATCCATGTCTGAAGCCTATGTGCCATCGCCTTATTAGTCAAAACTTCACACATGCCTATTCTTCTCTGAATCGCATAAATTCCTTTCAGTTCATTTTTGCCTTCTTTTTCCATTCTAGTTTGCCTTTTGAATAAAAATTATTCCCTTTCCTCGATTACATTCCCTTGTTTTCTCTCACCATGCTAACACACATTGTTTTCTCATGAGTTCTTTCCATTGATAGTCCTACCAAATCTTTTTGTAAAAACTCACGTTGACTGATGTGGGATTCCTTAAGGCCCACCTTTCAACAAGTCTTGCCCCATCGACGTCAACACCTTATCTGGGATATAGACTAGAGTCCATTTTTGAGTACCTGAAGGCTTGCATGCCTTAATGGCAAGTTCTCTCGCTGGCAATCATGGGAATACATCAATGTCCCCTAATTGTCATATCTTGCAAGTGGCTCGACATTAGCTCATCTATTCGCACTTCGCAAGATGTACTCAAGTACCTTGGCACTCATTGACATCAATGGTGAGTTTGCCTCGCATCAGCTCATCTATTCGCACTTCGCAAGATGTACTCAAGTACCTTGGCACCCATTGACATCAATGGTCGGCAATCCAATGATTTCTTTTCATGCTCGACATCGACACATTTATTCGCATGATTAGGATTGTACCATTGCGTTTTGTAGCAGGTGAAGACTATACACTTTTTCATGACTCCCTCAGCAGTTACAGTAGCATGATTTCAGATCTATGAGAGCACGACAGTTCCACATTTTCATACTTTCTCTTTTCCATGATTCATCAGCACCAGTTCAGATTCCTCCACTACACATTCTCTGATTCAGTAGTGACAGTCGTTGTAGTTCCAGCCGTTGTTGTTACAACAATCTTTGTTATGGCAGTTGCAGTAGTTCCTGCAGTTGTAGTTGCAGTAGTGTTTCTACAGTAGCAGTCACCTTTCACATGATCCTACAACAGTGCCATCTTTCATGTTATAACAACAACGCCATTCACAGCTACATTTTCATGATCCTGCACCAGTGACACCTTCCATCTTCTAGTAGTCACAGTCACATATTCTTTTCCCCAGCCATTACAGCAGTTGCAGCTACAGTGCCAGTCACGACTTCCTGATCTAGTAGCCGCAACAACTACATTCCTATTGCATAGTTCATTTACATTTTGGGTAAGTGGAGGTATGTTGTTTTCTAATCTTTAATCATGAAATTCCTTCTATTTTGACTTGAATATTTTGGAAAATTCTCTCGCCACACTTCATTTCCTTTTTCCTTCCATGACCTACACCATAGGTGATTTTAGGGGCGAAATTTCGCCCATGGGCGAAATTAAGAGGTTTGAAATTTTCGTTGGGCGAATTGTTTACATAGAGAGGTTTTTTTGGTTTACCTATATATAGCCCCAAATTTGTTTTCAAATATATATATATAAAACCCTTAGCCCACATATATTTGTGAGGGAAGAGCATGGAAATCGATTTTCGCCCCTTAAAATTCGAACCAAATCCTCTCATTCGCCTCAATTTTCTGGTAATGATAATGATTCAGAGGTTTTTCGCCCCTATTTTCTGGTAATGGAAACGATTCAGAGGTTTTTCGCCTCCATTGCCATCTCCCGCCAGTTCTTGGGGATCCAAAAATGAATCATTCGCTCAAATGTGTGCATTAGGGGTTTTTGTTTGGTAATAGCCTGGGCGTTTAATTTCGTTTATGAGGTTTTGGGGAAGGGTTTATCCTCTTTGTTTTTGTTGTTTCTGAGGGAAAAACGGTCTTATATTTCAGCTTGATGAATCTGAGGTCTTTCTTTATACTGGGGTTTGTTGATGCAGGGGGGCATGCCTGGTTTAGAGAGAATACGAGACTGTAAGGTTTTGCGAAATATTACCGAAGCTCATGCTAAGGAGGGGCGGCTTTATGGTGCCTTATCTGAAACCCCTGCTGTGGTTTTGGAGACATGGGGTCTGCTGAAAGGATGCCAGGTAAGGCCTTTATAATTCCGTTTTGATATGAAGAAGGATTGATTTGATGGTGTTGGATTTCATTTCTAAATCGGTGATCACTAGCTCAGTTGTTGCGGTATAGTATTATATAGGTCATTTTGTAAGTTTGGACGTTCAGTACACATGGGTAATTTATTGGTAAGGCCCTTTGTGATGGATGTATAAGTAAAAAATCAGAATGAATGGAATAGTCTTAGTCTGTTTGCTGTCTGTTAATAGGGTAGGTAGAATCTTAGGTGGTTGGGCCTCAGAATATTACTCCAGCAGAGTAAGCCTCCCTTTGTTCTTTCTCCTTACAATAACAGGAATAAACGCTTCCTTTCTTCAGCCCATCAGTTGTTTGATTTCACGCTTCCTTCATCTCATTTTGTCTAAGGAATCTCCTTTTCTTTCTTTCACAATTACAAATGCTTACTTCACCGATGATTATGATGCCAGGTATTGGGATATGAGGTATTAGTGACAACAAAAGCATTTGAACTGATTTGATTTCAACCAATGGCCGTACCAGGATTTATTTAAATTTCTCTTTTCCACATCCTTCTATGCACCATTTCAGGAACCATCTATGTGACCAACTGCGTGCATAACAATAATATGCATTTCTCTCATCTATTCCTGCTTTTCATCTTCATTTTTTATCTTGTTCATTCAGTTTTCCCGTTAGTGGTCTATTCTGGTCTGTTTGTGTGAGCACAACCATGTTGTATGCTGTATGCTGGTGTTGTTTGTGTTTTTTTTTATATTGTTTTTGTGGGTGTTTATATTGATTGGGTCGTGGGTATTTGTGTTTGTTTGGAAACGAAAATGAAATAGTGACCAGAAGATGATGACATTCAATTGATTTCGTCCAAGGATGAAGGTGATAATGCATTAGATGCAGCTCAGCTCAGTTAATCAACTTCCCTTGGCTGATGTGTGATCCAGAAACCTTATTCTCTTTTTCCTCTCTCTCTCTCTGTGTTTTGTGTTTTTCATTCTTGTATTTTATTTCATTTCATTTTTTACGAATGATTACTTAATAACATGTCCAAACATTTGACAGGGAGGGAGGGAGATGAATCCCATGTATGGTTTGTGAGATCGGAAGAGC
>CBVK0101021012.1:0-10054 GCA_900067695.1 Picea abies
TGTGCAAATTCCATGGAGTGTTCAGGGATTTTAATGGATGGACTTTCATCTTCTTGCTCTGGCTCTGTTTCTGAGTCTGTGTATGGTAGATTTAGAATATTTGTCTTCTTTTCTGTAGGTTTCTATGAAGTGGTTTCAAAATCTAACTTTTTCTTTGACCCGTGAGACTTTATTCTAGAAATATTATCTTCTGGTGGTCCTAGAAGAGTTCTCCTCTTCCTCGAGCTGCTTTGAGGAGTTAATTGACTTTTTCCAGCTCTCTTCTGCTCATTCATGGGCTGAGTTTGGGTTTCAAAGCCTTCCCAAAAACAAAAATGTTGCCAAGTCCTTCCTCTTTGTCTTAGTTCCTCCAGAATTATCAATTTGATTATACCAAAATGAAAAAGAGTGTTTTTCATACTTAGAGGTTTAGCCCTAATCTTTTTATAGACTTTAGTTAGGCTTTTGTGCAAGAAGAAAGGTAAATTTAGGAGAGTTCTCCCTGTGAAATGATCTAAGAGCTTGAAATGGTATAGCATCAGCTTGTCATACCTGCCTTCTAAGGTTATATAGAGTTGAATGCCTTTGAATAGGTCCTGCCATTCATCCTCCAAATGAGAAACTGGCATGCTTTTCTTCCATGCAACATTTCTGAATTTTGCCTTAAGATATGCTCTAAAATTGAGATTCTTGGTTGCTGTCGTTTTGAACCATCTCTTGCTTGATCTAGGTAAGTTGGTTGTTGTAGCAATGGAAGTTTCATCAAGTATGATTTCTAAAGACCCGACACGGGATTTATTTCCATCATACGATTTAGCAAATGCTTCAGTTGTTGTTTGGTGGTAGCCATTCTATAACTTTTCAACATATCCCATGCATCCTGCATCTGAAAAGCGTTTTTGTACCTCTGGATGTGCTTCTAAAAAGGACAGGTTGTCTAATTCTTTCCTTAACAATGAACCACTTCATTTCCTTTCCATCTTCAACTCGAACCCCAGACAATTTTGCAAACAAAATCACTGTAATTTGTTGTTTGAGCCAAGGTTTGGCACTGGTGAAAACTCTCGGCGTTGTCTTTCAAAAATGAAACCATAACATATGCCTGTGGATGATGTGTGTTGGGGATATGAAGTGTCGATTTGATGTCACTAGCTGAGTAGTACCGCTCCTTTACCTGTGATGATGAATTTGAATTCATCATATCCAGTGTCATTATCTCATGAAGCATGTATTCACGAACACGATCCACTTTGATATCCGATTTAGACATGCAAAACATAATCCTCATCATTGTTCGCTTTCACCAGTGCATTATAATGATTACGTGATGTGTGTTGAGCATGTCATCTTTTGATTTCTGAAAATGTGGAGGAAACAGACGTGTTCCGTGCTTTCACCAGCTAACGGTCCGTGGGAAAGTACTCCTTAACTGTTGAAAATCATCGCTTTCATGAGCTAATCATCAACCTTGAAACATGCGTTAGCTGTTGAAAGTCTTTTCATGAAATTTTAAAGAAAAGACCTTTATGGATGGACTTATTTCTAAGATATGAATTAAAAACCTAAGTTTTTCCACTAGAAGAAATTAAAACAAAATGGAGAAAACTACAAATAACCATGCTATCAACCACAAAATGAAACCATGGTGACTGATTCATTTTGGGAGATAACAATAGTGTTCCCCTGGCCATGTTGGGGGAGTTCTACCTCATAGGGTATCACCCCATCACATTATTTAGGGAACAATATATCTCTTTTTCTCTAACTATAGGGGAGAGCTACTTTTGGTTGAGGAAAATTTGATATCTTCCACCTTTTCATAAGGGGCCAGCTCTTGGAGATGAGGTTGGTTTGGATCGAATACTATCCTATGGTATTATCCTAGGATCAAATACTAACCTAAGGATCCAAATACTCGACCAATTCCCTAATATAATCATGGTGGTTAATCCTGTAAAAGATTATATAAGGAGGCCTTTCCAAGGTGAAAAAGGGGGGAACAGATTGAAACATTTCAAACCTTTGATCCTAAAGAGGAGAAATCAGCAGAGCACTGTTGTTTTGATTGTGGATTTTTTGAGAAAGGATTGGATGAAGAGGACTTGGAGAGGTTGTTGCAACACCATCTGAAGATTGTAAGTTTTTCCTTCTAAGTTTTCATTAATATACTTGGAATATGTCCTTCAAGTGTATGCTTATCTGTTCTTGTCTATGGTTGTCTTAATATACATAGATGAATTGATTTTTTCAAATTAATTAGAGTAGGATATAGACATTTCTCTTGTGCTATCCATTGTAGGTATTAATTTATGTCAGAAATCAGATCAAGCTCACAGACTAGAGCGGCTAGGAAAATATGAATGGTAGTGTCCAAATGAAATTTTATGTATTGGTATAGGGGTTAGTGATCCAAGGGAAATTTCACATTTCCAGAGGGGAATATTTTTGTAACAACCACTGATACACATGAAATAGTGGGAGTTCACAACATAAATCTTCTTATGTATTTGGCAACAAAATTCCACTAACGCTAGCACCTGACACACCATGAGAAGATGAGATAGGAAAGAAAGGCACAGAGGTTTGTGAACAACTATAAAACATGGAATAATATCCGTCGGGATTGACAAACATGACTCATTATTACTTAGAAATTCCAAGGAGAACCAAGAGAAAAATGCTAGAGTGGAACATAGAGTGATACAAACTACCATAGTTGTGGTAAATACATAGATGGCACCACCTAAATACACAGGGGAAATAATAATGGTACCAAGAAAAATTCGCATAAGAACTCTCACTGCATAACCAAAGATTTAAGAAACCTCGATGCATCCTCATCAGATTCATCGAGGTTTCCTCATGATTACATATTACTGAGGAAGGAATATGCCCCACTAGTCACACTTCGAAAGAATACAGATTATATGATGGTAACACCAAACATTCCATAGGTAGTCATCATCGATGAATACATACTAAGGAAGGTACCTTATTTGAAATATGCAGATCAAGATATTACTAACGTGGCGAAGTTCCCTGAACTTACGCCTCATGAATACCTAGAAATACAACTAGATCCATAGACATAGCATATCTTACTAGTGGCAAAGGTATTAGATAGAGGATTGGAGCACATAGGCCTCAACTTGTTTGACATCCCCTACTTTGGCCGCAACAATGAAATCATTTCCTTCATCAAACTCCTCCTATACTTCATACATGGGGGGTACATGTGGTTGGATAGGAAAATTTTGATTGATACAGACCTTATAGCATGAATCACTGGATTTCGCACCCAATTGAAAGACCCTACAACACTATTTGTAGACAAGAAGAAAGAATGCGAATAGGAGAAGGATATGCAGACAAAGTTTTTCATGGTGAGAGGAAAGCTTGGGTTGGATTTTCTAATGATATGTGACCTCGTAGTCCAAATACAAACAGACATGATATCCTAGAAACTGCTATGAAAATGAAGTAAATATCAAGTCCCAAGATGGGTAATAGTGGTTGCAAAGAAATGTGTCAAGGGAAGTACAATGAGATGGGCCTCGTTCTTACTGAACTAGTTCCTACTAGACTACGTTGAAGCCCAAGATAAGGGTATGTAGTTTCACTACCCATGGCTCTTGGTATTGATTTCCTTCACAGCATGGGAAGATTCAGAGGACATGAAGTTTCTAGGGATGAGGGGGAAGCCATGTGTAGCCAAAAAATACCAAAACTTCGGGTTCTCAACAAACAAAGAGAGGAATATCCAAAAACAACATTTAATTCTTTCTCTATGGTGAAATAATTCGATAGATTATTCATAGTGCATTGCACATATTTCCATAGTTGGTTGAATCAAACAGCCCATCCATGTAATTTCACACATATAGACACTAGATGTACATCAAAGACAAGAAGGACCCCAGGGAGGAATGGTTCCAAATGAAGTATACGATAACTGAGGAAGACATCGAGATGGTCATGCAATATTGTGAATGAGACTGGAAAATACCAACAGAAGGGGATGTGACTGTGCAAAGAGGGAATGTTGAAGCAACACAACACCATATGTAGAAATGAGCTCCCTAGGAAATGGTGCAGGAGGTAGTGATCAAGACAATGATAAGGAGGATGCACTTGAAAGAGGGGAAATTGAAGAACAACAAACACGAAGTAAAAAGTTAAACCAAAGCATAAGGTTAGCCATGTGGAAGAAGAAGAAGGCTCAAAATAGTCAGTTTGTGTATACCCGAATAGATGACAACATGAATCAAATTGGATAAATATGAAGGGATGTTGCGGAAGAAGTCCTCAAAGTTACGGCAAAAAAACAAGAAGAAACACAAACAAAGGTACATGATCAATGCCTGAGGTTGCAACAATTACTAGAGACAATCTAATTGACATTGGCACAAGGAGTAGGCACAACCCAACAAGGCATAGTGGGGGAATCACAAACAGGGGTATCAGAGCACAAAGTAATCAAACTTCCAGTACATACAGTCTGGCTACTAGACCTCGAAGTATAGAATAAATTGCAGGAACTAAGTCACATGGACCTTGTCGTCTCCTAGATTCCAATGGAAGTATTAGAAGACTTGCAAATAGGGATGACTCAGGAAATTTGGTGTTAGGTATATGTTGTAGCCAACGAGTTGCAAAAGTGGAAGCATATAAATGGGAACTACAGAGACAATAAAACACTACGCTATAGGAAAAGTGCACAATAGATCATCAAGTCGAACTCCCAAAAAAGACAAAGACCAAAGAAAAGGGGCATGCATAGGAAGCCAAGAGGGAGAATATTGAAGCTGAAGAGAAGGCCAAGAAATCCACAAAAATAAATATTGAAGTAGAAGAGAAAGCCAAGAAATCCAAGAAGGAAAATAATGAAGCATAGGAAAAAGTCAGAGAAATAAGGAAGGAAAGGGAGGAATTCAAGCAATTTGTTCAAGCAACGGTACAATAGTTATATAAGGAAGTACCAGAAGTACAAATGGTGGTATAATCCATGATAGAATAAAAATTCAGTAATATTAGAGAGGTCATTAAAATACTTGGAAAGAAGTACATAGAGATAGAGTCACACGGAATGTCAGGGACACCACCAGAGGAAAGAGCTCCATGGGAAATGATTGTACAGAAAACAATGGTGAATATTAAAATCCTATAACAGGAGTGTATCAAGATATGTGAAGAAGGCATGTGCATGTGGACATAGATGATTAACACCCCATAGTTGCAAGTGTTGGAGGAGAAAATAAGGCTTGTGCATGAACAAGTGATTCAGGCCATGGAGCACGCAAATAGCCTCCCACCAACTAAAAGGAGGACGACACTATTGGCTAACAGGAAACTAGATCTTGCAGTGGAACAACTAAAAGAATAACAATGAAATATCTCATAGGAATTGCGATTGTGATGGGATGAGGCACTCAGGGTACTAGAGGAGCTAACTACAGCAAAAACCAGCATGACACTAGAAGCATAAGAAACCAAGTTCAAATAAAATAGCTTAACATCACATACAATGGACAAAAATGTGAATAAGGAGGTCAAATTCACAACAACATTACATATAGAAATTTAGAGCCTCTAGAAAGTCATTTAGGCATGGAAGAGCATGACACAATAGGCCTAAGTGGCTCAGGATGAGACACAAGTGAGTGTTGGGGACCTGTTGGGAAGGTAGGTTGGATCGATAATAGTAAGAATAAATGACGCATAGAGAAAAGGTGCATGATCAAGAAGATCAAGAGGATCAAGAAAGAAGATAGAAGAAAGAGAAGAATATAGTGGACAAGAAGGAACAAGGTCCTGTAAAATCCAGGAAAACCATGCGAGCATGAGTTGTATCCAACTCAGAACGATTTTTCCCTAGTCGAGCATGAGTGGGAGACAACTCATTATGAGATGGAAAGAAAACCTGAGAAGAGGGGAGAAATAAATATGAAAAAGAAGAGTGAATTTCTGAAGTCGAGAACAGAAGAGAACATACGAGGAATCAGAGGGTAATTGTTGTGATTGTAGGATAGTATGTGTAAAGAATACATCAATGTAAATAAAAGAACGTGTATTGAACACCTATTGTAGCATAGAGTGGAAGAAAAAAGAATTAAATATAATATAAAATCCAATCTTTGTAGACATAGATGAGGAGGGGGTGAACCATGGGAACTCTGTGGAAAATTATGTTGTGGCATGGTTATTGATGCTTGTAATATGTTAATTCATGTCTGCATGATGTTAATTTATGCTTTTACTATGATGAATGATTATCTGGACTAATAATGTTGATAGATTCATACGCAATATTGTTAATTGTATATTTAACTATTGATTGATAAGAATATAGAATAATATGCATAAAGAAGTAAGTAATCAGGTCGGATAAACTAATATCTAGTGCATGAGAAGATATGTTAGATATGATGGAGTGTGTCTCCCTTCGTTCCCTCACTGCTATAGAATCTTGTTTCTTGTAGTCCCCATAAATATAACTAGGGTGAGACTTCTCCTACTCGTAGGTGATGCCTAAAGGGATGGTATCTGTAGGGTTTTTTTGGACTAGTTACCTTGAACCCAGGGTATTGAACCTTACCATATGCATGTGCCAACAAAATTCGAATTGTAGTTACAACAATGATTCATATTAAGATGAAGAAATGGATAGCTTCGTAAGGAAGTTGAATAGAGGAAATAACAAGTACAAAGGTAATATTCCTTTAAAATGTTTTAATTGTGGTAAAATTGGTCATTTTTCTTCAAAATGTCCTTATGCTAATAATTCATATAGTGATGAAAAATAAGTTCACATAAAGAAAAGAAATATCAAAATGGAAACAAGAAAGAAAATAAAAGGAAAGTATTCAAGAAAATTGTCTACTCAAGAGAAGACAGTTCCTCATCCAATGAGAATGATGACAGTGATAGTGACTCAAAAAGAGTACTCTTTATGGTATTGGAAAATGATAAAGAAGATTATGAATAACAAGATGAAGTAGATCTTGAAGAAGAACTAATTAGTGCCTTAAGTGAGCTAAAATGAGAAAGGAAGAAAAAAAATTCACTCAAGGAAGAATTGATTAATATAAAGGAAGGTTCTCAAAATCCCAACTCTAAATAAGTCCGATAGATGATTATGAATCTAAAGGTCCAAGTAGAAGAAGCCAAAAGGATTGAAGAAACACTTCAAAACTAGTTGGAAGAAAATGATAAAATGGAGAGCATGGAAGTATAAATAGTCTCACTAAGGAAGGAACTTTAGGAGAAATATGTGCAATAGAAAAACACCAAAATATTGGATGAAATCATCAGCACTCAAATGCCATACTATGGAAATTATGGACTAGGATACAAACAAAAGCATACTGAGAAGGTTTCAAACTCCATGATGACATAAAAGGAAGTAGAAAAAAAGAGTTATGAAGAAATCATCAGAGGTTCCATCAAGAAGGAATAATGCAAGCCTTCAAAGGAGAACATTTAGGAAATTGAGAGAACTCAAGAAGAATATTACAGAAGAGTTGCACCACCTAAAAGATCTAGAACTCAGAATCAACAACCAATAATGGACAGAACTCAAGAAGAAGATTACATAAGACCTACAACACTTAGAATAACCCCCACACTCAGGTACCAAACTATGTTTCTTGGTTTATGTTATTCCTATAATAATGTTGGGCACAAGGCTATAAATTGTAAGGCCTATGCTAAGAACAAAAGTAAGTATAAAGGCTGCCCTAGAAATAATTATCATTAATCCGTCAGGATCTTTTAATGACTTATGGTTGAGTTTTAATTTTGCATGCGTTAATTAACCATTTGAGAAACTTAGTGAAAGAATGAGGAAAGAAGAGGACTTATAACAGCCATATACATATGTGCATATCTGAAATGCAATAAAAGACAACAAACCATAACACACAGATTGATAACGGAGTTCGGCACAACTTTGCCTACGTCTCCGGGCCTTTTCTCTGTGGGGGAGGCTTATTTATTTCTATTCAAATTCTCAAAAGTACATCGCTGCAATGCAAAATGGCTACAAGACTGATCTGGTAATGTTCTTCCAGATCTCTAGAACCATGCAAATAAAACGACACGCAAAACGGACGTCCGGAGCTCCCAGAAATGGTCCGACAACGTCTCCTCCTCAAAAGTTGCTTTGCCTCAAATTGGCTTTGGCTTGGCTTCTCCTCAACATAATTCTGCTATGAATTCCCCTAATGCTCCTTTCTGGCCTCAAACAGGCCTTGGTTAAATAGCTGGGAAGTTAGTTTCTCATCTCCAACTTCCTCCAAGAAGTTAGGCTCCAAAACTACCCAATAACTCCCAAAAATACATTAAAAATGGGTTAATTAACCATAAAACCCAAAAAATAGTTACAAACCCACTTTTTTAACTATAATAGGGCGCTAAGCCCCTCGATCCCTGGGCGCGCGCACCTTTGGAATGGTCATATGCTTTTAATGAGGCCAAGCGCTGGCCCCCAAACTGCGTTGGCACCCGGTCGTGGTAGGTTTCAATAGGGCCACAGGCCTATAATTGTAACTCCCATAACCATAACCATTGTATTAACCGCACCCGCGCCGTGCTACAAGTTGTATGGTGGGGTCTCATGGTATGCGCTGAGGGCTGGGGCTAAGCCCCGATCCTTTTTACCACCAACCAAACCCTTAAAGCAACATAAATACAAAATCTGTCGTTTGATTAACAAGCACCAATGCATGGCGTAGTGGTCATGGGGACATTGTTAAATCTCTTGGCTGGTGGGGGAGGTCTGAGCGTCAAACCCCATGGACTCCACTAAAATTTTAATAAACAAACCATATAGACCAATACCGGGGTGCCAGGTGGTAGCCCACGACTGGGCCACGTGGCACCTTAACCACCAACCACAATACGCCACGTGTCAACCGTTGATTGGACCGCTTGTGTGCCACCTCAAACTACCGTACTACCACATCAACCTACCACGTCAGCTTCCGTACTGCTCGATCATCCTGCCACGTCAGCTGCTGACGTCATTCGTGCCAGGTGTCACCCTTACAGTGGTGACACGTGTCACCTCAGGATAGGTCCAGTTGTACGCCCGTACGCCCAAATCTGCCTGACACGTGTCATCTCCTGGAGCTTCCATGTGTCTCCTATACAGACCTTCCACGTCAACATACGGACATGCCACATCAGCATCCATACAAACTGTACGGACTGCACAGTCAACAATTTTTTTTGCCTATTTGACTTATTGGACAGAACGCGATATCTTATCCATACGGAGCCCATTTGACAAAGTAAATATACCACCAGAATCAGGAAGACGAGACAAATGCAATGGTATAGGTTTCGTCGCATTTTGAGAACTTTCATTTTTTAGCATTTTTCAAGCCCTGTCAGGCTTCTGGATCCGATTTCGGATCACACCTCCCCACAATAAGACCTTTTGGTCCCCAAAAGGTTACTGACTAGTCAACAAGCTTGGGATAGGCCACCTGGCTTGCTCTCTATCTCTGAACTCTGTCCTGTGCACCTGTCTCATCAAGATCAACTGTAACACAATCATGACAACTGACAGTATAGTGTTAGCCATTTGAACCTTGTTACATCTTATTGAAGCTACTATCATCCATGTAGAAAACATTGCTAATGACAGCATAAACAATATGACTGCAAATGAACTGATATATTTTAGATATCTGCACGACATGAGCTTATCTTGAAGCAACTTATGATTAATTTTTCATTCAACAACCATATCTTGTTCTTTCTTAAGATCAATTACTTCATTTGAAAGAATTATTGGTTTGTTGCATGCTTGCACTGCATTCGTTAATTATTCCCTTGTTTGAAGTGTTTTATTTGCTTTAACACGATGAGCATGAACCACATAATCATGACCCGCTTTAGTGAATTGATATTGATTCTTTGTCCTGTAGAGGATTGCCTTACGATCAAATAAGTATGGACTACCTAAGATCATTCCAGATTCTCTTAACGACACAACATCACAAGTTAATTCGTCCACATACTTAGATGAAATTGCAAATTTGATTGTGCACTGTTTTGTTATGTGCATTTG
>CBVK0101021013.1:0-10054 GCA_900067695.1 Picea abies
GTATGTACACTCTTCCATGTAGGGGAGTGCAGAGGGGGGGTACCCCCTCTGCGGGGTCTGGGGGCAAGTGGGCCCCCAAAGGAAAAATTGCCTTGTAAATGTATATTGTAATTTCATTGTAAATATGGACCATTCATTATAAGGTCGCAGATCTAATGGTAGAGATTATGTTAGGGTTTTTTTCCCTAGAAGGCAACCCTCTTTTATGAGGGAAATGTATTGCGGCTATGGTTGATGGCAAATATTGTATTCTGAGATAGGAGATTGTGAGAGAAAGAAGAGGAAGTTACAATGGGTTTGTTGTAGGTTGTATCCCTTCATATGCTGGATAATAATAAAGGAAGGACCTGGCAATTTCTCTGGTAGACGTAGCCCACACTAGGTGAACCACATAAATCTGTGTCTCTATTGTATTGTGTATCTTTTGTGTTTTGTTTTCGCAATTGTTTTATTTTATTGCTCCACGGTCCTGTTTTTCTAACACTCAAACTGGAAGAAAGGAGAAATAGACTACTTAAAGAAAAAGAACAAACTTGGAGATTAAAAAGCAGAGCCATTTGGCTGAAAAGTGGAGACGAGAACACAAATTTTTTTCAAGCTTATGCAAAGGGCAGGAAATGCACAAACACAATTTGGCAACTTAAAGACCAAGATGGAAAACAAGAACATACTTTTGAAGGACTGTCAAGAATTGGAAAAAACTACTTCCAAGAACTCTCCAAAGTAGAAAACAAGGCCACTATTGATGAAGTGATACATATGACACAGTATTTTCCAGGCTTCACAAACAAGGAGGATAAAAAAATGCTTATGGAAAAGGTAACCTTGGAAGAGCTAAAAGAAGTAATGAACAGTTTACAAAAAGACAAAAGTCTAGGACCAGATGGATGGACAATTGAGTTCTTTCTGGGTTTCTTTGATTATATTGGACAAGATATCGTAAGTCTAGTTGAAGAGATAAGGCTTTCCGAACAAATGCCACTCAGTTTAAACTCTACCTTCATCGCCCTTATTCCTAAAAAGGATAATCCAGACTCACTGGATGACTTCAGGCCAATATCCCTATGCAACTGCATCTACAAGATCATGTCCAAAGTCATAACAAGAAGACTTAAAATAATACTCTCCAACAAAATCTCATTCGAACAGTTCGAGTTTCTGGAAGGTGAAGCAATAGGGATGGCACAGGAAGCTTTACACAGTATAAAGACCAGAAAGCTAAAAAATGTGGTGTTAAAAATCGATGTTTCCAAAGCCTATGATAGAGTAAGTTGGCTCTACATACGACTTCTTTTAACTTATTTGGGCTTTACAATCCCTTTTATCAAATGGATTATGTGTTGCATTACAACTGTCTCCTTCTCAATGCTCATAAATGGCTCGACAACAACCTTTTTTAGATCTGAAAGAGGCTTAAGACACAGATGCCCCCTTTCTCCTCAGCTTTTTCTTCTTGTGGCTGAAGGACTAACCAGGGCTCTGGCATCAGAAAAGCGTACAGGTTCCTTCCCAGGCATTAACATTCCCAGTAATCTACAAGTTACACATCTTCTCTTTCTGGATGATATTCTTATCTTCTCAACAGGGACAAAAGGGGAGGTTGAGACCCTAAAGAACATGGTAAAGTTTTTCTCCCAAGCTACAAGAATGCTTATAAATGAAGGGAAGTCTACCCTTACCTCTTCTTGCCTCTCAAAAAGTGAAAAAGGATGGTTTCGACAACATTTTCCCTTCGAAGAGAAAACTATAGATGAAGGACTGAAGTACTTGGGCTTTGTTCTTAAACCAAATGATTATAGGAAGGAGGATTGGACTCAGCTACTCAAAAAAATGAAAAAAAAGACCAATTTCATGGAGCCACATATGGCTTTCTAGGGCAGGTAGAATAATCCTGGTAAAATCAGTTCTAGAAGTTATCCCAGTATTTTGGATGTCATTGTCCTGGATCCCAAAAAGAACTTTGGAGGCAGCTAGAAATCTCTCCTTCAGATTCTTGTGGAGTGGAAACAAAGATACTCATGTGACACTTTGGGTTAGATGGAAAAGGATTGTAGTCCCAAAGGCTTTAGGTGGGTGGGGCCTAAAAAATATACATGTCTTCTCCAAAGCATTGGCTGCTAAAGGGGGTTGGCGCCTACTTACTACAAATAGCCTTTGGACAAAGGTAGTTATAAGAAAGTACATTGAACCGGACTCAGTGGAGACTTGGATCAGACAGGCTCATAAAACTTTTAAAGGAGCCTCGGTGATATGGAAGGTTGTCATTAAATCCTTCTCTGTTATTGGGGATGGACTTGCTTGGAAAGTAGGAAATAGACTTCGAGTAAGATTGGGAGCAAATCCTTGGATGGGAAGTGAAGGGAAGCACCTACTTTCAGATCATCTCATTCATTCTTTAAGAATAAAAGGTCTGATCTCCTTAAACTCCTTAGCCGACCAACCCTCCACCACCCTTTGGGCTCAAGGGTGGAAGTCAGCCACCGAACTTGATTTAAACAATGAGGAGACAACTGAACTGGAGCATTATGTTACAACCCTAAAAACATCACAGATCAGACTAAGTAATCAAGAAGATGAGCTGGTGTGGGACATAAATGACTCTGGAATCTACACTCCAAAGGATGGGTACAATTACTTAATACAAGATCTAGTACAAGCAGAACTAGTCTGGTGGTAGAAAAAGATTTAGAAGGTAAAGTGCCCTGCTAAGTCAAAACTATTCTGGTGGAGCGTGCTTTCAAAAAAAGCCCCAACCTGGGACATACTCCAAAAAAGGATTTTTGTTGAACCGGGAAGATGTACATTGTGCAAGATTGAGGGAGAAACTGCACAACACCTATTCCTACACTGTTCTTATATAAGAATGGTTTGGACTTGTAATGTCCCCAAGGCCGAGCCCTGTTGTAAATCATGTTTATGAAATGAATTGTAATTATGTTTTATAGGCTGGTGAGCCAAGTTAATATAAGCTGGTGGGCTTATGTGATTATTAGGCTGGAGAGCCTAAGTGTTGAAGGCCAAGAGCCTGATTTTATACATGTATCTATGTAGAACATTAATAAAATTATAAACACCATTGCGTGCAGACCGACCACGATGAATGAGTGATGGGGGACTAAGCTTCCACAGAGTGAGCAAGGGATTAGGGGCTGGAAGGTGGGAAGAGAGGCTAAGTTTTGAGCCTAGGGGCTTAAGTCCTTAGGGAATAATATTTTAATATTATTCCTTATCCTAAGTTCTTTTTGGAAGGACAAGCAACTTCCAAATGGAAGGAACGCATGTTGAAGGAACGCATGCAGTTGCATGGGTGACAAGTGTCAACCTAGGTGCATGCAAACAAAATGGTTGAGATGAACCGTGATGGGGGTTCCTCCTCCATTCGACTCGACCGTCTGAACATGAACGGTCTGACCTCTGCAAGAATACCCTGGTGCAACCCTAAAAGCCGAAAAGCCTGTGTGTTGATTTTTGAGATAACCGATACAACCTCTGTCTGAACAGTTTGAGCCTGTGCGTGGGATCTCTGTACACCTTGTGCAATCCCAAAACCAAAACCGCGAATCTATTTCATGATTGCTAAGCCTATTTGGGAAGCCCATGTCTATTTTCCCAGTTGGCTGTTGTGGCCACGCAGTGTTGGACTGCACGTGGCTTACTGGCCAGTGTGAGTTCGTGCTTAGCCTGCGTGTAACCTCTCTCCAGGTGATGGAGGTGATTGTTGTTGGAAGAGGCAGGTTGTCAGGCCTGTGAGCAACTCTTTCCAGGTGACAGAGTTTGCTGGGAAGTGGTTTCTTTCAGAGAGTGTCCAGCACTAGCTTCAGGCTCTGAGACTTTGTGATCCGACCTGTTGTCGAAACCCAGAGAGGGAGGTGTAGCACTGATGGACTGTGCTTGTGAAGGTGTATACTCCCGGGCAGAACAAGCATGTGGGGAATGAGAGTCCGGGAGTAGTGGGCGTAAGATGACATCTTGGGAAGAATCCTTCCAGTTGTTCTATGCTGTTTTCCCTGTAGCCTCAGCCTAGCCTAGGATTCCTTGCCTGTGGGTGGAGCTTAGTCCTAGCTCGGGGGTGACCCACTGCTAAGCTTGATGAGTAGCATGGTCTAAGGCTAGGAGGTTCATGGAAGGCCTGGACGTGGTTGGCGGAATTACCACAGTTTCAAAGATAAGTATCAGCTTATGTTAAATGTTATGTTTTGCATGCCTGTGATGCTTATATTTTATCATGTATTCTGTTGTGCAGATGAATTATTGTTAATGCTAGGGAATATTTGTGTTAGCAGTAATTCTTATGCTTACTCTGAGTCAAATGTGTTTCATTTGATTTAAATTCATGTTATCAATCAAGTATGAGAATGATGTTGTTCCACACAGTAGCGTCTGCCTGGCCAATGGGTTGGATGATGGTCGGGGGAGCGTTACAAAATGGTATCAGAGCGTTACAGTATGAAAGAGTGTTACAGTTTGGTATCAGAGCCAAGGTTTCAATATTGAGCCTAGATGGGCCAGTTGAGTGGTCTTTGGATCGAGGGTTTGAGGAGAAATTGTGTCTGGAGGACGAATTTCGGACCTTTGAATGCTCCTGAGTGTCAAGGAGTTACTTGACCGTGTTACCAAGCTCAGGAGGTGTAGCAGTGTCATAAAACTGCAGTCGATGTGGTATATGGCCACAGGGAGAGAGAGAACTCCACACCAGAAGTGTTGGAGCCTTAGGATCTATTCGGGAGGAAAGGAGAACCCTCATGACCGTCAGATCTGGAGAACGTGTAGAAGGTTTAAAAAACTTTGGAGTTGCACAGGAGTGTGGAAATCGCAGTATGCAAAATCTTGAAATTGTGAGGACCGTCTATCAAAGGGACACGTGGCTGTCGGTCGACATTTCGGCATCCGAGAAACCAAACGGAAAGATCCCTCATTGTCACAAGTCGTGAAACCCTGGTTACTGAAAACCCAAAATCCCGAAATATTTGAGGACGGAAGAACCGACCCAAAATCCTGAAATGATCTACACCGTAGATCTTAGGAGAGGAACTTGAACTGTTGGATCATTTCGAAATTCAGGGATTGAAATGACGAGAGACTTGGAGTCGCTACCTCGCGAACTCCCGGTTACCGAAAACCCGAAACCTCGAAATCCTGAAACATCGAAAGGATCTGCGCCGTAGATCTGAGAGAGGTCTAACCGTTGGATTTTCGATTGGAATGGACGTGGACACATGGATGTGCACCACGTGCCATCGAGTCGAGAAGATAGGCGAGAATGGTGGGACCCGATGACATCACTGACGGTGACGTGGACCCTCCTGAATGTGCCACGACCACCATGGTTAAGGGCGACAGTTGTACTGTGGGCCCAGAGAGTAAAGTAAATCGAAATTTTGGAATTCGAGAGTTGGAGTGACTGCATCACGAACTCCAGGGTACCAAAGACCCAAAACCTGAAAGCAAGTGTGAGAGCCTGGTGGACCTAAACCCCAAAGCCAGAAGTCCTGAAGTCCCGAAATTTGCAGAGCCGTCAAAGCTCAGAAAACTTTGTGAAGTCAAAACGTTTTCTCACTCACGTTGGTTTATGAATATTGTGATTTTGTTAAGGGTTTAAGGCCTGACAAACTTTGGTTGACTGCATGTTGTGTGTGTAGAGTTCAACGAGTGTCAGGACAACCAAAAATCGACGCCGAGTATGGAATTGGAAGAGGTGCAGATTGCCTCTGAAACAAAGGACGAATGGGTAGGAAGGAATGTCAACCTGGGAGTCGAAGTATCGAACTTCAATGGGCACGGAAGAGAATTGAATAAGGAAGGGCATATAATGAAAATCATTGAAGGATTGCAGAAGGATGCCTAGGCTTGCCGAGCTAATAGCCAAAAGCTCATGAGAGTCAGGGATCAACAAGGTGAATTCAACTTAAATATGTTGAAGAGTCTGGGAAGAATAGAAAGGAAATTGGTGACTCAAGCAAAACAGAGAGTCGCAGGACCCCCGAAAGGAAAAGAATATCAAGAAGTGTTAGCACCCCTGAGAGAAAAAGAAGATCGAGGAGTGGTAGTAGACATCATCATCGCTCCCCAAAGCATTCCGGTAAGGAAGCACACGGTAGTTCAAGCCCATCTCCTACCAGTAAGCACATGAGATCTAGGATGGATGAATTAAAAGGGGAGATGAATAAGATTAAGCCTCCTACATTTGATGGAGAACATATGAAGGAGGAAGATGTTGAAACATGGTTGCTTGGCATGAGGAAATATTTCCAATTGTAGAATTATTCCTCTCATGCAGAAGGAAGAATTGCGATGTATCAATTGAAAGGAAAAGCATCCATGTGGTGGGATCAGTTTGTGCAGGTGCAACACATTAGTGAGAAAGATATCACTTGGAAGGAGTTCAATAGGTATTTCGAGAAGAAATACTTGACTAAAAGATACTATGACAGAAAGATGAAGGAGTTCTTAGAACTCAAGCTAGGCAGCATGACCATTGATGAATACGGACGAAGTTTCTTGGAACTACTGAAGTATGTTCCATTCATCAAAGATGAGGCTGTCAAGATTCAGAGGTATTTGAGTGGACTGCCACCTGCCATTGGTGACAAGATTCAGTATGATGATTCTAAGACTATGGAAGAAATAATAAGAAGGGCTAAATGCTTATATGAACAACAAAGAGAAAAGCCTACCTTTCGGAAGGCTTGGGATGATCAGAGGAAGTTTAAGAAGGAACAGAGGCAGAAGGGAAACAAACCTCCCTTTTTCAGAAATAATCCTCAAGTACATCCAACATTTAGAGAGCCGAGAATGGCTGGAGTGGGGGAACAAAGGCAGAGACAGACGCCCATTCAGTGTTGGGGCTGTAAAGGGAACCACAAGTACAGGGATTGTCCCCATAAAAATGGCAAAGCAAGAGTTGTCCATACTATTCAACAAGCTGAAACAGTGGAGGACATAGGCAGTAGAATGCCAAGGATCTACGCAGCCCTAGACAACAAACAAACTAAATTTCAATCGCACATGATTGAAGTGGAAGGTATGATTGACAACCAACCATTTATTATTTTAATTGATTCAGGGGCTAGCCATAGTTATGTAGATCCTAGGGCGGTGGAAAGTTTGCATTTATCAAGAAGCAAACATGAAAAGTCTTGGTTAGTGCAGTTGGCTACAGGAACCAAGAGGAAAGTCACTGAGTTGGTTAAGTCCTGTTCCGTGGACATGAAAGGATTGAGCACCAAGGCTGAATTGAATATTCTACCTTTAGGTTCTTACGACTGCTTAATTGGGATGGACTGGTTGGACCAACACCATGCCCTTCTGGACTGTCGTAGCAAGAGGTTTACATGCCTGGATGAGGAGGGGAATTGAAAAATAGTCCAAGGGATTCCTAGAGCTATGGTTGTTAGAGAAATATCAACCATGTAGCTGAAGAAGTGCTAGAGAAAAGGCTGTCAATTATTTGCAGCCCGTGTGGAAGAAGCATCTAGAGATGAAGTTCCAAAGATTGGAGACCATGAGGTACTCACAGAATTCAAAGACGTATTTCAGGAGGTACCTGGACTACCTCCGAAGAGAGACATCGATTTTTCTATAAATTTGATGCCTGGAGCAACTCCAGTTTCGAAAGCTCCTTATAGAATGAGTATGCCAGAGCTGAAAGAGTTGCAATTGCAGCTTGAAGAGCTTTTAAAGAACGGGTACATTCGCCCAAGCGTGTCACCTTGGGGTGCCCTGGTCCTATTCGTGAAGAAGAAGGATGGGACGTTGAGGCTATGCATTGATTTCAGACAGTTGAACAAAGTAACTGTCAAGAACAAGTATCCTCTGTTGAGGATCGACGATCTTTTCGATCAGTTGAAAGGTGCGAAAATATTTTTGAAGATAGATCTCAAATCGGGATATCACTAGGTAAGAATAAAGGATGAGGACATCAGTAAGACTGCCTTTAGAACAAGGTACGGTCATTACGAGTTCACAATGGTGTCGTTTGGACTGTCAAACGCACCTGTTGTTTTTATGTGCTTGATGAATGGTGTATTTAGGGACTATTTAGACAAGTTTATCATAGTCTTCCTGGATGACATCTTGGTGTATTCCAAATTAGAGGAAGAGCATGAACAACACCTGAGAATGGTGCTGCAAGTGTTGAGAGAACACCAACTGTATGCCAAATTGAGCAAATGCTCATTTTATCAAAGGCAGATCCATTACTTGGGGCACATTATTTCAGAGGAAGGGATTGCCATGGATCCTGAGAAGGTTGAGGCCATCCGAGAATGGTCAGCGCCAAGGAATATGGTGGAAGTTAGATCCTTTATGGGTCTGGCAGGTTACTACAGAAGGTTTATAGTAGGGTTCTCAAAGATAGCTCACCCTATCACTTCCTTGCAAAGGAAGGAGAAAAAGTTTCAGTGGACTGAAGAGTGTGAGAAAAGTTTCCAGCAATTGAAGCAGCTGTTAACCAACGCTCCAATCTTGAGGATTGTAGATCCAAATGTGGATTTCATGGTATACACTGATGCATGCAAAGAAGGATTGGGAGGGGTCCTCAGTCAGAACAGATTCGTAATCTGTTATGAGTCCAGGAAATTAAAAGAGCACAAAAAGAACTATGCAACCCATGATTTGGAGTTGGCAGCAATCGTTCACGCTCTGAGGAAATGGAGACATTACCTCATACGAAGGAGGTTTGAACTCATAACATACTATAACGGTCTGAAATATTTGTTTGATTAGCGAAATTTAAATGCTAGACAAAGTAGGTGGCTGGAGTTTATGTGCAACTACGACTTTGATATCAAGCATATCAAAGGGAAGGAAAACAAGGTGGCTAATGCACTCAGTAGGAAGGTGCATGAATTACATGCTACAATGATTAGCATGTACATGACTGATATTAAATATAGAATTTTGGAAGCTACAAATGCAGATTTGCAATACAGAGACTTGGTAGCAAAGCTACAATAGAGCGAGAGACCACAGAAAGAGAGAAATTACACCTTGGAAGCTGAGGGAGTACTTCTGTACAAAAACAGAGTGTATATACCCAATGTCCAGGGTTTGAAACTTACGATTCTAAGAGAAATGCATAACGTGACTTATGCTGGACACCCTAGATATCAAAAGACTGTGGCAGCAGTCAAAAGCCATTACTTTTGGCTGGGTATGAAGAGAGAGATCACTGAATACATCGCCAGATGTATGGAGTGCCAGAAATTTAAAGCTGAGCATAGGCACCTAATAGGGTTGCTGCAACCTTTTCCCATTCCTGAATGGAAGTGGGAAGTGCTGACCATGGATTTTATTACAGGATTGCCCAGAACAAGCAAGCAACATGATTCGATCATGGTTGTGGTGGACAAGCTTACAAAATCTGCCCATTTTATTCCACTGAAAACCACTCACAAGGCAACAGATGTTATTGATATCTTCCTAAAAGAAGTGGCACGCTTGCACGGAATTCCTAAAACGATTGTGTCTGATAGGGACCCGAAATTCACCTTGAATTTCTGGAAAGGACTATTCAAAGGATTCAAAACGAATATGAATTTTAGTACAACGTATCATCCCGAGTTTGATGGACAGACAGAGAAGGCGAACAGAGTAATAGAGGATATGCTGAGAATGTACGTGATGGACAAACCATCAAGATGGGAAGACTACCTGCATTTGGTAGAATTCGCCAACAATAATGGGTATCATGCATCGTTGAAGATGAGCCTGTTTGAAGCACTTTATGGAAGAAAGTGCAACACTCCAGTGAGCTGGGATAATCCAGCTGACAGAGCAGTAGTTGGGCCAGAGTTGCTCAAGGGGATGGAGGACCAAATGATAAAAATTAAGCAGAATTTGAAAGCTTCCCAGGACAGGAAGAAAAGTTATGTTGATAAGAACAGAATCCACAGAGAGTTCAAAGTGGGTGATCATGTTTTCCTGAAAGTGAAAGCTAACAGGAGTTCCCTGAAGCTGGGAAGTTGCGCCAAGTTGGCAGCTAGGTTTTGTGGGCCATTTGAAATCCTGGGAAGGATTGTGCCAGTTTTATATAAGCTTGCATTACCTGCATCTA